>PVLA01006375.1:43978-122097 GCA_004027455.1 Hydrochoerus hydrochaeris | reverse complement strand
TGGAGAAACAAGATACTTCCATGACAAAGAACAACTGAAGAAATTCATGTCCACCAAACCAACCCTAGAAAGAGTACTGAAAGACATACTAGACAGAGACAAAAATGACCACAATCCCCCAAAAAACAACAGAAAGAAACCACCAGGTAGGATAAGCAATTAAATAAGAGGAAAAGCAGAAAGAAACAACTAGAACATAACATGGCAAAGTCGAGCCAGTACATGGAAATCCATATGGAGAATTCTCAGAAGACTAGGATTGGAAGCCCCATTCAATCCAGCTATCCCCCTCCTGGGTATTTTCCCCAAAGAACTGAAAAGTTCATATCACAGTGATATATATGTACCCATGTTCATAGCTGCACAATTTGTGATAGCTAAATCCTGGAAACAACCAAGATGCCCATCAACTGCAGAGTGGATGAAAAAGATGTGGCATTTTTATACAATGGAATATTACTCAGCTATAAAAAAGGATGACCTTGAGGCCCTCATAGGCAATTGGAGACAACTTGAGACTATCCTCATTAGTGAAATAAGAATCATATATATAAATATCATATTGTGTCTCTAGTGTAAAAAGTAAATAACTAAGAGTAATAAAACCAAAATGTTTAATTGCTATTGTAAAAAAGAGAGGAAAAGAAAGTGCTCTAAGGAATATAACTGCATGTATGCTTGAGTGTGTAAAATAGATGACCATATTACTGAATCTTTGTTGGATCTTTGAGCAAAACTGTTTATAGTCTGACTGTTTGAATATTTACTATGTACCCTTTAACTTTGTAACTTGAACAACTACATCCAAGATGACAGTATGTAATTTTTAAATTACTGATTTCTTAGTGGGGCTTTTTCTCATTCTCCTTTTTCTTTCCTTCTTTTAGAATTCTGTATTGTTGTTACTCTTTTTTGTTTTTTTCTTTTCTTTAAATAAAATTTTAAAAATGTATAATTGCTATTGTAAAAAAAGAGGAAATAGGAAGCACTATAAAAGATATAGCTGCATGTAAGTTTAGATGTGTGAGATTGATGACCATATTTCTAGGTTCTTGTTGGATTGCTGAACAGATGTTTGCACTCTCACTGTTTTAGTGTCCACTTTGTGTGCTTTAATTCTGTAACTTCAATAACTATTTCTAAAAGAACAATATGTAATGTATCAACTAGCTATTTCTTAGTGTTTATCTTCTTTTCTTGAAATTGTGTAATATTTCTACCCTTTTCCTGTTTTTTTCCTCTTTAAATAAAAAAAATGTATAATTGCTATTGTAAAAAAGAGAAAATAGGAAGTGCTATAAAAGATATAACTGCATGTATATTTATGTGTGCAGGATTGTTACCCATATTTCTTAGTTCTTGTTTGATTGTTAAACAGATCTGTTTGCAGTCTCATTGCTTGAGTGTCTATTTTGTATGCTTTAATTTTGTAACTTGAACAACTATTTCTAAAAGAGCAATATGTAATTTATTAACTAGTGATTTCTTACTGTTTATGTCTTTTTGAAATTCTGTAATGTTTCTCTCCTTTTTCTGTTTTATTCCTTTAAATAAAATTTTTTTAAAAAATCAATAGCATTCTTATACACCAACAACAAAATCACTGAGAGAGAAATAAGAGAAGCCACACCCTTCACACTAACATCCAAAAAAATGAAATACTTAGGAATTAATCTAATGAAAGATTTAAAAGAGTTGTACAGGGAAAATTATAATACCCTGAAAAAAGAAATCGAAGAGGACCTCAGAAAACAGAAAGACATACTTTGTTCATGGATAGGAAGGATAAATATTGTGAAAATGGCCATTCTTCCAAAATTGTTCAAGAGTTTCAATGCAATCCCAGTGAAGATACCACTACATACCTCATAGATCTAGAGAAATCACTCCTAAAATTCATCTGGAACCAGAAGAGACCTAGAATAGCAAAGGCAATTCTAAGCAGCAAATCCAAGGCAGGAGACATCACAATCCCTGACTTGAAGTTATACTACAAATCTACCATAATAAAATCAACATGGTATTGGATTAAAAACAGACCTGAATATCAATGGAATAGCCTAGAAGATACAACTACGAACACACTCAGCCACCTTATCTTTGATAAAGGGGCCAAGCATGTTCACTGGAAGAATGAATAATGGTTCTTTAATAAATGGTGCTGGAAAAACTGGCTTTCCATATGCTGAAAACTAAAATTAGACCCATGCCTATCACCATGTACTAAACTAAAATCTAAATGGATCAAAGATCTCAATATTAAAACAGAAACACTAAATCTGTTGCAAGACAAAGTAGGTAAAAATCTTGAAGACATAGGGGTTGGTAGAGAATTCATGAACAAGAACCAAACTGCATGGGAAATACTTCCCAGAATCAATAACTGGGATCACATCTTATTAAAGAGTTTCTGCATGTCCAAAGAAATCTCCAGCAGGGTGAAAAGAAAACCCAAAAACTGGGAAAAAAATTTTAGTGAAATGTCCTTTAGACAAAGGACTTCTGTCTAGAACTTATAAAGAATTAAAAATCACACCCCCGAAATTCAAAGTCCCTATCCAAAAATGGTCATCCGAGATGGACACACAGTTCTCACATGAAGAAATATGAATGGCAAATAAATACATGAAAAATGTTCATCATCATTGGTCATTAGACAAATGCAAATGAAAACCACACTGAGATTGCATCTCATTTCAGAAAAAATGACCAGGATCAACAAAACTACGAACAACAAGTGCTGGAGAAGCTGTGGGGGAAAAGGAACCCTTCTGCACTGCTGATGGGAATGTAGACTGGTGCAACTACTATGGAGGTCAATCTAGAGATTCCTCAAAAAGCTGGGGTTGAGGGTTTGACCCAGCTATTCCACTCTTAGGCATATTCCCAGAAGATCTGAAAACATCTTACCACAGTGATATATGCACACCCATGTTTATAGTGGCACAATTTGTAATAGCCAGATCTTGGAAACAAACTAAGCGCCCATCAACTGAGGAATGGATAAAAAAATTGTGGTACTTTTATACAATGGAGTACTACTCAGCTATAAAGAATGATCACATTGAGATATTTATCAATAAATGGATGCAGCTTGAATCTATACTCATAAGTGAAATAAATCAAGCTCACATGTATAAATACCGTATAGTCTCCCTAGTGTAAGAAATGGTAAGAGTACAGAAGATTTTATGGAAATTATGGTTCACCATTATACTGCTTTGAAGTCTTATGTTTTCATTCATTGGTTGGAATGGTTTTATTCTGTTGTGTTTGATCTTAATTTATGTGATCACATGAATAGTTACTTTGAAGGTAAGACAATATGGTAGCCATTGTTGATTTAATATCATCTTGCTCTGAAGTCTTACCATGCTCTTGTTTTTCTATTACCATTGGTTCTATCACATTGTGTCTTATTGGATTTTAATATTTATAATAGTATAAACAAAATTTTTATGGAAAATGAGATAATATAGCAGCCATTGTCCATCTTTGGTTATTTGGTTCAGAATGCCTTGCAATACTTTCATTCTCTTGGGTGGTTTTATTCTATTTTGTTATGTTTGGCATTATCGTGTGTAAAGCTCAGCTCAACTATTTCAAAGAAAGAGACATTATGATAGCTACTGTTAATATCCAATTGTCTTGTTGTTAAATGCTGTGCTGCTTACATTGTTCTGTTCTGATCTGCTTAGATCTGTCCTCTTTTGTTTTATTCTCTTTAAAAGAAAAAAAAAAGGAAAAAAAGTATTGACTCCAAGAATCCTTAAAGTCACTAAAGAATTTCATCTTTACAATTCTGTTTCACTAGCTCCATTCCTGGTGCCAAAATCTGTACCTGTCTGAGGTTTACTAAAAGAACAAATATAACACAAGATACACAAATATACAACTTTATAAGATAGGGTTAGGTATGGAAGAATGCAGGGGGTATATCTGTGCACTGGAGACCGAAGCACTCAGCTGAAGGTCTGGAGTTCAGTGTATTGTTATCCTGTATCAGAAGGCTGATGGGTCTGCAATGGAAGGCTGAAGAGTCTGCGCTGGAAGCCAGGAGATGCTGTCCAATGTGAAGATGAATACTGGAGTCACTCCAAAGAAACAGAAGCAGATCTGACCCTCATTCCCATTTATACTTTTAAACCAACAAATCACCATACAGTAGGTCTCCACACTCTAGGTTGTGGAATTGGTGAGCCAACTTAGTGGAGCTTTCCTTTTGCAAAGTCAGTCAGTCACCACACTCACTTTTTATTTAATGCTCTGATAAGCTCTCCCATATCTTGGAACTAGGAAATTGGAATCAGCATAATATACTCTGAGCAATGAATTTAATATGTGTTAAATAATCAGCAACTGTAGAGATATTCACAGTGGTATGAAATAATATTCTAATATAATTGCCGTCTTTTAATGCAGACTTTTGGGTATATAGCTGGAATACAAGTATCTCAAGTATACTGTTTGGTAATTTTGACAGAGACATACACCCATGAAAACATCATCATAACAAGATGATGAGTATGTCATTCTCTCTTGGCACTTTGTCCTCCCAGTTCTACTCAACTCCCCAATTCCTAGGTAGCCACTAAGTTTTCTATTATTTGAGATTCATTTGAAATTTATGTAGTTACAGATTTTATTCTTTGTGGAATTATATATTGTTAAATATTTATTGTGGTATATGCTTATTTATTTTTTCATATATGATTATATAGTGTGTTCAATTTTTTGTCTGGCGTTTGTCATTCCACATAATTATTTTGAGATTCATATCTATAGTTTTGTGCATCAAACTGTGCTTTCATTTTTATTGCTGAGTAGTAACCGATTTTATGAGTATATAAAATTATATCTATTCATTTATTGATGAAAATTGTGTTGCTAATAGTTTGGGATTAGCATAAATAAAATTGCTGTAAAATTTTATGTACATTTTTTAGACCAGCCTGAACTACTACATAATGTGTTCACAGCCAACCTAAATTATATAGTGAGACTCTGTCTCAAAACAAAACAAAAAAAGCAAAACAAAACTAGTTTGACTCTGTATCTTTCAGTGGATATTTGAGCCTTTGATGTTATATAATATTACCTTGCTATACCTTTGCTATTTGCTGTGAGTTCCTTTTTTATCTGCAGTCTTCCCTGACATAAGTTTTTATGATTTTTTTTTTTTAGTTCTTAGTTGGTGTATTAATATAGGTATTTGACTATAGCTGTTTGTTATCCTATTTTAGTGACTGATTGACAGTTAATTTACATCTTTAACAGCACAATTGAGAGCAAGTTATTTCACATATTACTTAAGATATTTAATATATTTCTTTATTTTTTCCTGACTCTTTGTTATTATCCTAAATTTACATCTACATAAGTGTAAGTGTATAAATACATTTTTATATTTATCTTAAAATATTACATTTTAAGGAGACATAAATAATCAATAATCATGTTTTTATATACCTAGTACCCAAGAAATTATTACTAGAACTCTTATGTATAAAACTGGTTTGCATTTTGGTATCATTTGTATGATTAAAAGATTTCCTTGAAATTCAACTTCCATTGAATTCTTTTAACCACTGTATATCTGAAAAAAATCTTTATTTTACATTTCTTTTACTATGTTTTTGCTTGTAAATTCCATGTTGATAGCTTCACTTTTATTTGCTTAAGTTATATTGCTTTGACATCTTCCAGCAGGCATTGTTCCTTACAAGAAATCTCCTGCTATATTCATCTTTACTGCACTGTATATTGCAGGTCTTTTTTACTTTTACTGCTTTCTTCTTATCACCAATTTAAGTTAATTTAAGTATGGAGTATCAAAATGCATTTTTCTTCATCTTTCTGGTCCTTGTGGAGAGTTTTTCTCTTTAGAGAAAAACTTTTAGATCTGTAATTTTAGTATTTTATATAAATTTGGACTATTTTTGAGAATTTTTTCCTTTTAAATTTTTTCATTGATAATATATAAAGATTCATTTATTAAATAATAGTTGATTCCTTAAATAAGTATATATTGTTGAGTGGCTAAGTTGATTCAATTAATACATACATTAATTTGAAATGTCATTTACTGTGTGGTGAGAGTGCATAAAAATCTATGTTTTTAGCAATTTGATAGAATATAGTCTTCATTCTTATAAACTATACTCACCACATTATACACTAGATCTCTTGAGCTTTTTTCTCTTATCAAAGAATCTACATCCTTTGACCAATTTCTACTCCACATATATATACATACTTCCAAATTTCTGAAACTACCATTCTACCATAAGAGTTCAATTTATTTTAGATTTATGTAAAGTGAGGTCATGTGGTATTTTTCTTTCTGCACCTGATTTATTTCACTTAACACAATGTTTTTCTGGTTTATTCATGTTGCTGTAAATAACAAAGTTTCCTCCTTTCAAGGCTAAATGATATTCCACTCTGAATAGATAGTACATTTTTTTTGGTCTACTCATTCACTGATGGATGCTAAAGTTGCTTCTTTCTTGACTACTGTGAAAAATGCTGCAATGAATATGGGAGTGCATCTATCTCTCTGACATACCAATTTCATTTTTATTGGATATATCTAACCAGTAGAATTTCTGAGTAATATGGCACTGCTCTTTTTAATTATTTGAGTAGTCTTCATACTATTTTCCATAATGAATGTTCTAATGTACATCCTACCAACAATGTGAAAGTATTGTTTCTCTACATATTCACCAGCATTTGTTATATTTTATGTTTTTGATAATGATCTTTATAATGGATATGAGATTATATTTCATTGTGATTTTGATTTGCATTTTCCCTAATGATTACTTATTTGAGAACCACTTCATATACTTATGAATCATTTATGTTTTGTTTTGTCAACAACAGCAAAGCTAGGTAGTGATCACTGGGGCAGGCTTCAGCTCACATGTAGTGTGGCTCCCTGCTACCTGGAAGTTGCTTGGCAGGGCCCAACCAGTACAGGAGCTGCAAATTTCATTTTAAAATTTATTTTAAGCGCTACAGTATGAATTTTGAGGTTTTCTATTCCCATCTTTCAGAAAACACTTATTCCTGGTTCTGTGTGAATTGTAGGTTTTGTTAGCTATAAATATTTTAAGTGTTTTATTATTTTTTTGTATATTGGGTGACTTTCTCATGTATTTTATGTTTACTGATACTAAACTGAATAATCAAGGGAACTCTACAAATCCCTACAATTCTTTGCGCAGCTCTTTTCTTTCTGGAACTTTGTACTGTGTTTGACCAACAGATCCTCAATTAATGAAGGCCTCTATTTAGTGTTTGTCTCTAATCCTTTCCCTGGTATGAGGACTAAAATCCTTCATCAGAAGCAAGTGTAGCTCTTCTGTTTTTTGTTTTTATCTCTCTGTATTCATTATCTTATATTTCCAAATGCTCAATGTGTTAAGTACCATTATTAGTCGGATCTCTAGTGGTTTCATACTGGAGGATAAATCTGTTCTCTACTATTCTATCTTCTTAATTATGAAGAACTATGAGAATTAGAAATTCTCATTATTATTTTAATTAACCAATCTACCTGGTGATGCAGAAGGCATACAATCATTGGTGTAGATGCCAAACTAATTACAGAATTAGGGTAAAAATTCCTTAAAAACCAAATGAATAGGTCCAATTACAAAAAAAATGTAAGGTTAAAAAGTATTTTAAACACTCAGAGGAAGACGAATTTATTTTAATAGTGATTTTTGAACACTTCCTCAGTTTTTTTCTAGTCTTAAGTCATATGTTTGTAAAGGAATAATTCAACTTTAGATATCATTTATGGAGATGTGCCACCCACACCACTGGCCAATAAAGTCCAAATATGTCTGTTTCATGTTGAATAACACCTGAAACATTTTGTTCTGTTCTCTGAAGGCTAGTTTCAAAAAGAGCATGATAATAAAAACAATTGAAAACGGCTGGCTAGGATGGAAGTGGGGTTCAAAAACTACAAGTTCTGCTTTGAGTAAAACAGTTAATAAAATTTTATTTCAATAGTGGATAAATTTTTTTAAAAAACAACATTTAGAAAAGATTGTAGAAGAAGAAATATAGTGGGGATATACCATAAGATAACATTAAAAGCTACTACTCAACATACGAAAAAGTATTTTAGCAAATTTGGACAAATCCAAATGATTAGGTGTGAAAATTATACCTCTAGATATATTTAGCAATACTTCAGGGAAGTCACAAAAAGCCTCGGAATTCCATGAAGAAAATATCCAGAATGGCTTGTAGTTCCCCTTCTATCTTAGTTTTCAAGACCTAATGTTTGTACTATGTGCTCCTTGACACCTAGGAATAGTGCTAAGCAGAGATAATTGCAAGAGCTAGATAACTATGGGTGGTAGGGAATATGTTTTCCCACCATATTCTCTTCCCCTGTCTTACTAGAGAAGTATAGTTTTTATAACTCTACATATTGCCTTTACCTTTGAAGACTTGAAGAAAGAGTTTTGAAGAAAGACTTTTATGGGTTAAAAACTTGAAACTCTAAGACAAAGTATTATGAGTTTATATTCTGATTCTTCTATTAGGAATACTTTTAAGACTTTTATTTTGGAAAGATAAATGCTGCAAAATCAAGGAGCTCATTTATTTTGTGGACACTTCAGATTTCTGCTAAATAAAAATGTCACATCATTTAAAAGCTTAAAAGGTGCAATTCACATAGTGCAATGAATTTAATTTATGGTGGCATTTCCAAGAATAATTATTTGTCCTCAATTCAGAGTAGGATGTGAAGGATAATTTTTTTACTTCACCTCTATTACAGAATTTATTTTCATAGCCATACCAAAAACTTATATAATAAAAATAAAGGAAAATACACAGGTGGATTCAAAGCTCATACAGGGAAATTTTGGAAGAAGAGATTGAATCCCAGTATTGTGAAGGTGAGAATCAGTGTTCTCTTTCCAAAGACTTCATAAGCAGAGATTCATTTTTCATCTGGCATCATCTGGCATTATGCTTCTCTTCTGGTTATTTGTGCTGTAACTAAAGGACACTTTAGAGCAGAGCTTTTGTTTGATTAGGCAGTAAGGCTTTCCATCTTTCACACAATTTGCACCAGAGCAAAATTTCTTTAGAACTAGTGAAGTAAAAATATAGCAAATGAATATAGGATTCCAGTCATGAATGACAGAACTCTTATTTCAAAATCATTGTATCAGAAATGCACAGGCACCAGTTCAGCAGATACACTAGCTACTGTCAACTGTTTTATTAGTTCTGCTTTTCACAGTTGTCACATCCAGCTCTCGATAGTTCCAGGTTGAGGACAGTGAAAGGATGGAGAAATAAGGACAAGAGTCAGAATACAGAAAACTGAGGCTGTATGGAGCCATCTCTCCTGATAGAAGGAAGGAAGGAAGAAGGAGGAGAAGATCCGATGGCTACAATGCATTTATTTATACACATGGGAAGTTGAAATCACATAAAACCCCTTTGCCTAATAGGTTATCCACATGGTTTCTATCAGGTGCCTGATGTTTTTGAGACTAAAGAAACTTATTCATGTGACTTGCCTCACATACTCTAGGTTCTTGAGACTGACCTATGGACAATTGCAGCCACTGCAACCAAGGAGTCCTCTAAGTTGACTTTTGGCCAGAGACTCCAAATAGTGGCCTCACATGCTGTGGAGACACTGTTGCAGTCGCCTCCCAATAAATGGCTTTCCAACACTCAAGTTGTCCAGTACCAAGCCCTCCTACAGGATCCTGACTGCATCAAGTTCCTGTTTACCTCTGCCTTCAGCGCAGCAACTCTCCTGCTGGATGATGATTCCTCAACGTCAACATTAATCGACTCAGGCTCAAGCTTGTGAGCTGACCTGACTAACGTCCTATTTGCCCAAGCTGAAGCCATCCTTTTCACAGAAAGTATCAGTTACCTCCACCAAGGTACTTGAGTGGAAGGAGCTGTGGTGATCACCAAAACTGAGGTAATATGGGCCCAACTTTAGGGTCTGGAACTTCAGCTCTGTGGGCAGAACTGATAACCTTTACTCAAGCTGTAAAGATGGGGACAAAATAAATAGAGATAGATAGTCGGTATGTTTTTGTTACTGTCCGTATTCATGCAGACGTTTATCAGGAAAGAGGACTATTAACCTCCACAGAAACAAAGATCAAGAATGCCCCTGAGATCTTAGACTTCCTGGCTGTCATTTGGTTTCCTTGAAAGGTTGCCATTATTTACTGTTTGAGGTACCAACAAGAAGACATCCCAATAGCTCATGGAAAAGCCCTCACTGAAAAGACAGGCACCCTAAGCACCAGCATGCCGCTCTGTAAGTGGCTGTGGCCTGGCAAGCCTCGGCCTCCCAGGGCGAGCACCATATCAGCGTTTCCTGAGATCCGTGACGCGCCATGCTGGACCTTGGGGAGCTGGGAAAACAGGCAGCCAGTTCACCCCTCTGGTGGGTGGCTGTGAGCCTATGGGGGCGCGGGCTAAGAATCAAGCATCCATCCCCCCCATCTCCTAGCAAGTGAGAGCCAGAGATCTGAGCATGTCTTGCGAGTTTGACTATAGGCAATATAGCAAATAAGGGGGATTTTCTTCTGCCATCTCTTTGAAGGCAAATATTTTTATCTCTGTTTTGCTCTGTTTTGATCAATGATATTGCTCTACTCAATTGTTCTTGTAATTTTGGTATTTCCTTTGATATTGCTCTGTCTGATTGAAGGAACAACTATTGTGAAGAAAACCAGATGTACTATTGTACCTATTGCTGTTGTCTCAGTGGCCTGCTCTGAGGTTCTGTGCCAATTTCACTGCACTGCCTCAGTTGGCTATATCCTGTCTTGTTCTGCATAGTTTACTACCTTCAAAATAAATAAATAAATAAGAAAAATAAAAAAGTAAATAACAACAACAAAACAGATCAGTAAGGTACTGAGCAACCTGAAACATGATATAACTAAACAGATAACAGACTTAAAAAGCAAAAGCAGGAAAAGCAAGTGCTCTAAAGGATTTAATTGCATGTATATTTAAGGGTGTAGGATTGATAATTATGTTGCTAAGTTTTTTGTTGGATCAGAGGATGGAGCTGTCTGCAGCTTCACTGTTTGAATGTCCACTTTGTGTGCTTTAATTTTGTAACTTGAACAACTACATCCAAGAAGACAATATGTAGTGTATCAACTAATGATTTCTTACTGTTTATTTTTTTTGAAATTCTGTATTGTTTCTACCCTTTTTTTTCTGTTTTGCTTTATTTTTCCCCTTGCTTTAAATAAAATTTTAAAAAAATTAAAAAAAGAAAAGACAGGCAAAGAAGTGGCACTAAAACCAGTGGGGCCTGTAACGTTCCTCCCAGCTCTCCTGCCACCTGTGCTACCCAAGCCATCTTACTCAGATTCAGACTGGAGACCAGCCAAGAACTTAGCAGCCCAACTCTCTCCAGAAGGCTGACCAACCTTTCCAGATGGGCGAATTCTCATCTCAAAATCACTAGGCCCCCAGCTCACCCAGGAGACCCACCAGACCACCCACTTAGTAGGAACCAAATTAGCTGAGTTATATGAAGGACATTACTTCATTCCCAAATTATCTTGCCTGACTAAAGAAGTCAGCCAAAAATGCCCACAGTGTCTTTAAGTGAGCCTTAAGCTGGCTCCCACTGATGTTCAAAGAGATAGCAAGGACTTAGCCCTGGAGACCACTAGGAGATAGACTTTACTGAAATGTGCCCAGGAAGAGGGGGGCATAAATGTCTCTTAGTTCTCATAGACATATGCACCAGGTGGACCTAAGGATTTGCCACTTGGACTGAATCAACTCTCATCATAGCTAAGAAACTCCTCTATGATATAGTGCCTCGATTTGGTTTGCCCACCTCCCTGGCATCCAACAGTAGCCCAGCTTTCATAGCTCAGATCACTCAAAATTTAGCTGCAGCTTTAGAAATCAATTAGAAGTTACATTGTGCCTACTGGCCTCAAAGTTCAGGCCAAGTAGGAGTGAATGAACAGAACCATAAAGGAAACTATTTCAAAACTGGCTCTTGAGACTGGCAAAAACTGGGGAAGTCTCATTCCTTTTGCCCTTCTGTGTGTGCAATGTACCCCCTACCTCCAGGCCATTACTCCTTTTGAGGCCGTGTATGGCCAACTGCTCCTTTAATCCCCCATATTCAAGATGATAAATTGGCTACTGTCACTAATGAGGAATTTGTTAAGTCTTTACAGGCTCTCCAGCACCTCCTGCACTTGATCCATTGGTTGATCAGGGGCCACCAGGCTGTTTGCAAAAGGCCTGATGACCCCCTAGCAGCCCAACCTGGTGATCAAATCTATATCAACAGAAAGTACCTTATCTCACAGCCATCAAGGTCACCCAAAAGAGCCATTGAATTCATCACTCCCATTTCAAGCACACAAGCCTCCAGATAAATGGATTAAGTCTTCTGACCCTTTAAAAGTGAAACAACAAAGATGTGGGCCCTAAGTCTCTTTATATGTATAGCTAATAAGTTGGTTACTATTGGGACCAATAATCGATTCTAGTTGTTCATGCTGGTGGGGACAGGGACTTAAGTCCCTCACTTTGGAAAACATTCAGAATTCTTGAGTTTATATTCAGTCTGTAAACTTCCCTTTGAAATACTCCCAATTTCAAATCAATTATAATTCAACTGTGTATGTACAAAATGTCTCTTACCCCCTAAACCAACATTTGGTCTCCCCATTTGGAGCTTGGTTTGCCTGTAAAACTGGCTTCCCCCTCCCTTGCACTCATCTGTAAAACTGGCCTCCCCATCCCTTACACTCATTTTTTAAAATTCAAGAAATTGATTTTTAATATTTTAATCTTTACACAATGTACTTGCTTTTTATTTTAAAGAGAATAAAACAAAAAAAGCAAAACAAAAAAATCAATGCAATGCAAGTTACACAGTACTTTAATACAACAGGAAATCAACAGTGGTTAACATGGCTCTTGTTTTCTTTGAAATAGTTATCTACACCTTCACACATATTGAAATAAAATGATTGAAAATACAGACTAAAACCAATCAAAACTAAGAATAAAAGCATTATTGGACTTCAAAACAAAATGATAAGAAGTCAGCAATTTCTACCATCATGTCTCATTTTCATTGTAGCTGTTTGTACCATCACACATTCTAAAATTAATTCTTGTATATTCTTTAGGTGAAGTTCTAGGCATATATAAACCTATACCTATACATCTATCTTTTCTGTATTAGAGGGGAAAACAAAACAAGGTATAAGAAAAACAAGAAACAAGAGTCAAATAAATAACTATTGCAAAGAGCCCGAAACAATAACAATGCAGGCTTTTTTGGCCATAATGAATTTACTTTGTATTTATTTTGCCTAATAGTCCATAATGATATCCTCAAATATAAGTAAGGTACTACTAGGCACAAAGTTACAAATCAGTTTTGGACCTCTGCCTCATTTTTAAATGTTCCCCTGTCTAATGTTTGGAAGCTACAAGAAATAAACTGTATTCTGCACACACACCAATTCTCCAAGATAATTGTAAGCTGCATATACTGAAAATATGTACTGATAAAAAGATTAAATCAAATTTAAAAATATAACTCCAACATACATTCAATCAAGACGTTCTATAGGCAAATCCTTTTTACCCTAATTATTTCATGTCACCATTTTATTTAATGATGAATATGCTTATGAGGATCATATTTTGCAAGTCTATATAAGTATACAAAATATTACTGTTAAACTTGTTATGGTACTGTTATATTTTAAAGGAACTAGAATGTCATAGTATTTGTTTATGATATCATCTTTTTAGAACAGTCCAGAATTTCTAAAAATCAGTATGTCATAGTTGGGGAGACATTTCGGTAGCTTGTTTGGAGGTCTTAGTAGGGAGGATCAGCTGCTCCTATCCCTTCAGTTGAGGAAGAGGCTTCCTTTATTGAGTGTGCTACTCTCTTACATTCTACCCAAGTGTGAGCCCTCGGCTTCAGGAGGGAGGCACAGGGACAGAGGTGAAGGAAGAAGGGGCACCTGCCTAGGCAGCCAGATCAGCCAAATCAACCCTGGTGATCAATGCAGTGACAAATGTTACTGTCACATTGTTCTTAAATCCTAGGCAAATATTTTGAAATTTGAAAGTACTCATAGGGCAATCTCTTGATTCTAAAAATAAAGTTATATATACTGGGAAGCAAAGGTCTGTGCTCTATTATTTTGCCAAAGGATAGTATTGAAAAAGTGTAAAGACTTCAACTGTCAAAGTAAAAAGTACAGAGAGTAAAGCAGATGTTGCCAGAAATCGGGAGGGGCAACCAGTGAGGAGTTTTGGATACTACAATAGAGGACAGTGGGAACTATTAAAAATTTTCTAGAATCTGATCACATTTCTACTTTTGAAAGCTCACAGGAAAAGTACATAGAGACTAAATCTGGAAATGTTAAGAAATGGCAATCACTAATTATGTAGAGGATTAGAATATATTTTATGATAGTAGCAGGTCTTTATAAGAGGAAACCAATGCAAGGATCATTTAGAAAGTAACAATGAAAGTATTTAATAGACTAAGGATGACAAAAACAAAAAATACATTGCACAATATAATTCATCTAAATAGGAAATATAGAACAAGGAGGAATTTTGAGGAGGCATACAACGTAAGTTTACATTTGAATCAAACTGATATTCTGCTAAAAATTTTAAATTAGAAATATCCAACATTTAATTGGATATATGGATCTAGAAGTCATGTCTAGATATGAGATTCAACAGTGTAGAGCTAGACAGAATAGGACAACTCAGGGAAAAAGTTACATATTAGGAAGCCTACAATAGTTTTAGAGAAAAAGCCTTATGTTTAGAACAGAAAAAAAATTCCAGGAAGTGAATTTAAGGGATGACTACAGAAGTAAAATACCATGGGAGAGTTACAAACGCTATAGTAGAGCATTTTCAAGTAAAATATGGGAAGCAATTTTATTGTATTAGACAATTAATTGGCCTTTGGGCCCCATGGTGAGTGTCACTGCACAGTTGACTGAGGAGTAGAGTGAGCTAAAGAATGAACATCCCCAAGGACAAAGTCAGGAAAAGCTATACTATTCACTGGCATGGCTAGAATAAAGCAGGGAGGAATAAAAAAATTAAATGTATACATTATTTCAGTATTTGGGGGTTGAACAATTAAAAAAACAAAAAAAAATGTTTTTATCTTAGAGAGAAGCTTGGAAAGGAATGAAATGGGAAGTAGGTGAATTTCAAAACAAAAAGAGGCCAAGTCTTTTTCAGAGATGAGACCCATGGTGTAGCTAAGCACTAGATATATCCTGTTTGAATTTTTCCTTCTCAGCACTTTAGCCCTTGAGTATCTTCCAAGATACAGCCACACTTCTGACTAGACACTGACACCTTCCTTTCACAAGTACCCTGTGTTTTTTTAAGCATAAAGAGACTAGAGTGCATCACCTTTAGAGTTAGCTCTCATTACTTCTTCAAGAGAAAATGAAAAACATTCCTCTTTAAAAGGGAAAGAGAAGCAATATCAGCCTTCAGTAGATTAATAAGTGGGGTTGCTCGGTGATTAGTTAAAGGCCCTTCTGTCCACCATGTCAAATTACTGAACCAGAAATACTGGGCAATTCTGGATAAATGTGTCTCCTCACTTTCACCAAAGCCTTGACAGTGTCATATAAAATATGCACATACTTTAAAATCTTTCTTCTTTCTATAATTTCTAGGTAGAGTTGTGCTTGCACTTTCTTATTAATCCATAGAAGACAAAACACTCATAAACGTCACAATACTCTGGTAAATGTTATATGTTTCCTGATAAATGTCTTACTACCATTCTATTGAAGAATAAAATCCAGATATGCTATGGGGAAAGGAACTGTGAGCTCAATTTTGATTCACTGTTCTATTCAGAAATAAGCTCTATCACTTAAATCAACTTGAAACAGCCCTATCAAACCCTACTAGAGCAGATAACTAAGCCATGACATGAAGGTTTGTTTTCAGAGATACCTGGATGCAGGATGCAGTAGCCCATCACTCACTTATGCTTCTCTCAATTCACTGCTTTTGTTCCCTTCAACTCTACTTGGATTTTCTCCATGACTAATAGGTTGGCTTTAAGTTTCAGTGATTCCAAGAAAAATAGGTTGTCTCTCAGAACATAAATATTAATTATATGTCATTTTATACCTAAGTAAGAGTTCATACTAGCCTCTTTGTAAATATCTTCTCAATCCTTGGACCAATCACTGTGTGTAGAGGACTGAGATCTATAATTTAACCACCCTACATCATGTTCCACCTTTATACAAGTTGTCATAAAATTTGTTGTCACAAAGGGGTAATATGAGAAAGGTTACTGAGAAGCCTCATTAATAGTACAGCAACCTTTGTTTGTGTCTTGTACAGCAATTACAAAAAATGTTAACTGAAAATACAGTCCTTTATTTTAAGATAAAGGAAGCATATATTAGGCTGAAGTAATGTCTTGTACAGTAGAGTTCTTTTATCAGCTTCCTGATAAAAACCTTGACAAAAGTAATCTAGCCTTGCAAAAAAATCTTTGATATGTTATCAAGGAAGCAAGTGTAGGCTATCACTTGCCGTGTGATAGTGGAAACATTACTTAGTCTGGGATCTATTGAGTGGTAACACTTATATTAAAATACTTAAGTCCATGTGCTGTTTTAGAAAATTAAGCAAATTAATTAATGTAAAATCCCTTGTATGGTGTCTGCTCACAAAGGTGCTGCATATAGCTCTTTTCCATTTCTCACACATCACTTCTGACTGCTGTGGAGATGAACTTGACTGGGTATTATTTTCATATACTGCTGCTAAGACTATCACACTAATATAATAAATCCTTTCAAATCTGTTCTCAAGGCAAGTGCTTACTAAATTCACACTGCATTCCCTAAATGTATGTGCATATGGTAATGCTCAAGTTTTGACCCTAATTTTGATCTCATTATGTTACTATCTTTCTCATTAAAAAGACCTGCTACTGCCTTCCCTGTGAGAAGTGAAGCAGAGAAAAGCAATGTGGTGAGAAATATTTCCACATGTACTGCATGAGATGTTTGAATTTGAAGGATTGGATTGATTTGTGGCATTGCAGAGGCCTGATAGTCAGGTGGCTCCAAGGCAGAAATAGCATGACTGAAGGTCATGGTGGAGGAAAATGTGCCCTACTCATGGTATGCAGGAAGCAGAGACTGAAGCTACTGAACTCATGGATGAATCTGCTAATGCGTTGTAGCACCCCCATGACCTAATCACTGTTCAAACATATGAGAATCTGAAGACACATTTTATACCTAAACCATTACAGAGCAGAATAATACAGACTTTTGATTTGTTCTATTATGAATGTAATAATAAATTATTGCTAATACAGTGACCTTGGTGAAATTGGTTGGCCCTTTTGAAATTACAGTGGTCTACATCTGCCCAAATGGTTATAATGGTAATTGCTTTAGAAAGAAAGGAATGATAAAGGTGATTAAGCAGAAAATATAAATGCCTTTTTGTCCAGAATTAAGCAGATGTTGTTAAGAATTCAGTTTCTAAGTGGTACAGCATACCATGACCCAAAGAGCCCTAAAAGTAACAAATAAATCCATGCCCAGAAAGGCATATCTTCTGCTCCCAGTTTTGAGCCAAAAACTTTTGTCTCTGGCCTCTCGCAAGCTGTTGTTTGAGTTATAACAAGGAAGCAGAAGCAGTGGTTCTAACAGGACTTGTATCAAGATACTACTAAGAATAACTAGGGTTTGTGGTACTAAAAAAGTCACCAAATACCAATGTAATACATAGTGATTTCAACTAAGGGTAATGTCTATATAAAAGAAATTGCAAAACCAAGTGATGTGAAGGGAAATTAGGCACAAGAAATAAAGAAAAAGAAAATGAAAGAAAGTTGAAAAGAAGGAGAAAAAAGAAAAGGCTAAAGGAATAAAGGCAAAAAATAAAAAAAAGAAAAGAAAAATAAAGTTAATGCAAAGACAGAACAATAGCAAAAATTTCTTTCACTCAAAGCCTGCAATGAAAATCCACTTCAGGAACAACAGGCACTGAAAATATTTAGTAGACTTTTAGTTAGCAATATAAAATCTGGTGTGGAATGTTTCATTTTGGGATTTAGATCTGCTATTTGCCTGCAGCCTTAAAAATGTTACCCTTATACTCAACTTTCACATCAACAAAATAGATATATAATAACATCAACTTACTAGATTTTTTGCAGGTTATATTAAATATGTCACTATGAATAAGTGCCAGAAGAGTAATAAATGTTCTTCATAAATTGAGAAAATCCACTGTTGTACATTATTTAGTGCTTTTGTTTATATAACAATCAGACTGTCAGTGTAAACAATCTTATTTGGAAAAAACAAAAGATTATAAAACAAAATTGGAACTTAGAAATATAATAGTACTAGTTATTACAAATTCAAAGAAGGTAGAAAATGAGGGAAAGCACAGATGGGAAAAATAGAAATATGATAGATTTAAACTGAACCAAATCAATCATCACATAAAATATATATGGCTTAAATCACAACTGAAATAAAAGCATTATCCAGATCTAATCATAGAATCGTATTGGTCAAAGATCTCCAGTGAAACAGCATATATATTCAATTGGGAGTATTTATTATATTGGCTGAATGGTCCCATCCCACAAATGTTTTTTGGAGCTAGAAAGCCAGGAAAACCAGAATCTCCTCAATTTAAGAATCCTGAAATGTCAGAAAAAGAAAGACAGGCAGATACAAGACAGAAACAGACTGAGACAGAGAGAAAAACAATGTTGCAGCTTCTGTTTGAACACAAAGGCCTAAAAGTGCCACCCTCCAGAGTCACAGGTTCAAGTTTGTGTTCCAGAGTTGAAGAGTCAAGTTTAATGTCCATGGGTGACAGCAGCGGAAAACAAGACCTGTTCAAGAGGGTTTAAGTGCCACCAAATACTAGCTTCTCTTTTTTGCCCATTGGCCTTTTAAGTCCTCTGCCTATTAGTTGCTGCCACCCACACTGAGTGTTGTGAAAACAAAAACTGGTTCTTAGAGAGTATCAATAAAGTTAATAAATTCTAGACATAAAGATAAGAGAAAGAGGAATATAAATTACCAGTATCAGGAAGACAAGGTGACATGACTGTGAATGTCACAAGAATGTAAAGGGAATAGAATGAACATTTTTATGCCCACAGTTTCAACAAACTTAGGTAAAATAGGTGAACTCCTGGAATTCCAGAAATAAACCAATAGGCTTATTTTAAGGAAAAACAAGGTTAATAGTCCTATATTTAGTCAATAAACTGAATTGTTTAGTTTTAAAAACAAAACAAAAAAGATAGAAATGATACAGAATTTCAAAAAATAGTAGAAAATTAACACTATTTAATATATTGCATATTGTTATCTTAGAAGTAATTGTTCAGGTTATGTAGGGAGCCTTAAGGTAATTGCCGCCGTCCGGCCCCTCCTGCCTGAGGGCATTCTGTGTGTCAGCCTACATTACCCATGACCCTGTCCTGCATTTACCGGATATGACGAAGGCCCAGTCATGGTTACCACGTACCCCTACCTAGCAACAGCTTCCTGCCTCTAGCTTGTCCTTATTTGGATAGATCTTGCTCTCTAGCTAATCAGCAGGCACGCAACGTGCTTACCCTGCCCAGCTCCATGTTTCGCCCCGCCCCCGCTTATAAAAACCCTGTGCCCTATATCAATGAACGAGACTTGATTGGAAGCCCTCAACTTGTCTCCGTCTCCATCTCTCTCTCCTCTTGCCCTGCCCACCATCCCCGTTCCCTCTCCAGGTGAGACCCACGGATTGATCCCGCGACCTATCCATGTAATATTTTCCCTTCCACTTTTTCTCCTTTCTCCATTCCAATTATTCTTTCTTTTTGAGCACTTTCTTATTTTTAACTAAAACCCTTTTCACAAAGAAAGCCTCAGCCTGAGATGTCTTCACTATTTTGTTCTAGCAAACATTTAAGAAATAGATAACAGTAATGCTAAACAAACTTGCCTAGAAAATTTGGGAAAAACAGTGAATCAAACCTTATTCTTACACCAAAACCTGACAGGTTTTAAACAAAAATACAAGTAAAAGTTCTTTAAAATAGAATCCATTATGTAAAAAGACTAACACATCATGACAAAACATGATTTTTTTAATTGCAAAGCCAAAGTTGTGTCAAAATTCAAAAATCAATCAAAGGTGAGATCCCAGTTGTTGATTCTTTGAAGTACTTCTTATGTGGTTAAAATACCAAAAAAAATTAAAGTTATAAAAATTAACTTAAAATGAAAAGCTGGTGATAATCCTCAATAGAAGCCATAATATATGTTTGTTTGGGTTTTTTTGTTTGTTTGTTTGTTTTGGCAAAATGCAGGTTTACTCCTCAGAAAAATAAAAGAAAACCCTATATCTCCCCTACAACCAAACCCAATTTTTCTCAAATAGATAAAGGGCATTCCTGAAAATTTCCAGCTAGTATTATACCTCATTTTGAAAGCTTTAAACACCTCTCCTAAGAATAAGAACAAAAGGATGTCTACCTTTACTGCTGCTATTCAATCTTGAAAAGGCAGTTTAGCCAGTACAATGAGAAAATAAAAATAAGTTAAATACACCCACATTTTAAATGAAGAATTATACTGTCTTACTTGCAGATAACATGACCCTTTACCTAGAAAAATCTACAAAAAATACAAGAACTATCTGTGAGTTAGCAAGTTTCAGATTTTGAGATCAATACACAAAGCAATCATACTTCTATGTTATAATGGTCAATCAGAAGACAAAAACTACAGTTATATACAATTTAAAAAATAAAAAAGAACAAAACTACTGAAAGAAATTAAATAAAACCTAAGCAAATGAGGATGTGTAATATACTAATGTGTTTAGACATCCACTCTTATTAAGCAGTCCATCTTCCCTGACTGGACTGTAAAAAATGTATTATTTCAATCACATATCCCAGAAATATTTTTGTAAAACTCATCAGGCTTATAATAAAACTTGTATGAAAAAGCCAAAGGACCCGAGTGGTTGAAAACATTTTCAACAAAAGAACAGTGTTGTAGGACTTCTACTAACTTTATGACTAGACATATTTAAAAGTCATAGTTACCAAGAAAGATATTTAAATAGTGACAGAAATGATATTCTATGAAACAGAAAAGTCCACACATATGTGACTAATTAATTCTCAATATGAAAGCCACTATAATCTATAGGGTAAAAAAGTTTTTCAAAAGGAATTGGCAGAACTAAAATGTCCACAATGTAGATAATTAACTTGTAGTTCTATTCACAACAAAAACAAAATTAATTTTAACTGGCTTATTGATGTAAAAATAAAAGGGCTACATAAAATGTTGACATTCAGGAACAGATAAAAATTTTACAGAAGCCTTAAAACATAAAATATAAAAGGCAAAATTGATAAAACCTTATTTTATAAATTAAGACAAGTATGGTAGCTCACACTTGCAATTCCATCACTCTAGGAAGCTAGAGAGAATTGCAAATTTGAGCTCAGCAACTTAATGAGAATCTGTCTCAAAAAGTAGAAATGGAAAGAAAAAGAATATATTTTCATGACAGTTTGGAAAATAATTTAATCTAGTGCAATACAATCAGAGCAGTTTGTCTTCCTGCCTGCCTGTGGCAGGGGCCAGAGGGGAGTGTGACTACAAAGGCACATGATGCAAATTGCTGAGGAGATTCTTGTGAGAGTGTGCGTACTTATCAAAGACATTTAAAGGATATGATTTTACTTTAGGCAGCTTATACTTCCATAAACTAATTTAAAAATACTAGAGCAAAAAATGAAGATAAATTCAAATTTGGAATAATGCTTGCCTATGGCAAATAATGAGATGGCAGGAAGAGACCTATGATAAAATGTATCTTATTGTAAGATCTTATTTTCATTGAAGTGATTGGTTCAGAAATGTTTATCTATCACTGAAAACCAATTCATATACAAGTGAAATGTTTAGGTCTAAGACTAAAAGGTGATTAACCAAAGATTATGATGAACAGAATTCTGCTCAATTAAGGTTCATGAAAAACAGATAAAATGCTAAATATTTATCTAGCATCAATCATGAAAATAAGTTAAAATTGAAACACAATATAAATATTAAAAATTTTAACATTTAGAGAAAAGATAATCATTTTATTAACTTTCTTGATAAATGAAAATACTCAGGTTATTTTCTTCTAAAGGTTAAGGAAAAGGGGACTTTCTTATCCTTCCTAAATCTGATTGTTCAGGATTTAGCTATTATTTCTCACCTCTGCTTTCTCTGAAGGTGACATTCACAACTTAGTTTCAGTTTGGTCATATAAAACTTTAGCAATAGTAATTCCATTTTGGTGAAGTGTGTTGGAACTTAGTACAGGAGATTAGTCCAAAAAACAAATAATCATAAATTTTGTCTAACATATCTCTTTAGGACAGAAATTCATCAGTAGAATTAAAAGGAAGAGAAATGTATTTGTAAAAGAATACATCGATCTTAGATATACTAACAAAAGAAGTAAAAATGACCCAACAAAAAGGAAAAAAGAATGTGAAGGCATTATTTTAAAAGTGTGCAATACATCAAATATTTACATTATACAAACATAACAAAATTTTCTAAATGGCAGAAAATACAAGTGAAAAAGAAGTATTTTTCAATTTCAAGTAAAAATTGAAAATAATAAAATCAAGATTGATAGAATGGGAAAAAGGACATGTAATTTGATATAAAAATTTGGGAAATTGTGTTTATACCCTAAAAATAACTCCATTTTTTGGAACTTGTCTTAGAGTAACATGCATATATGAATGTACAGTTTATAGCAGAAAAAAGAAGTGGAAAGATGTCCAAATCCATCTATGAAGGATTTGTTAAATAAATTATGTCATATTATGTAGCCACTTGAGAAATGTTGCTGGGTATGTTAGCATAAAGTATTCTAAATACCTACCTCTAATCTTGAAGGAAGTTGTAGGGAGGTATTATACATTTTATTTTAAAAGTAAGCAAGTAGGGGGCTGGGGATTTAGCTCAGTGGCATAAGTGCCTGCCTTGCAAGCAGGTGGTCCATGAGTTCGATCCCCAGTACCGATAAAAAAAAAAAAAAAGAATTTAAAAGTAAGCATGTAAATACATAAATCTATTTCTACAAGCACATACATTTACCTTTATAGACACATTTTTATATTTCTATAGTTGTGTGTACACACACCCAGAGCTCAATATGTAATGGAGAATTTTTTGTCAAAGTATTTTTTTTTGTTCCTCCTTATAAGGCATAAATCCTCAGCTAGACATCTATCTTTCTACAGCTTTTTCCAAATGTGTACAATATATGTCTTGTTTACTTTTCTCTCAATGCTGGGACAAAATACCCAACACCCAAATGAAAGAAGGTAAGGTTTATTTAACTCACTGTGGAGGTCTCAGTCCATAATCAGCTGACTCCAAGGCAGGGTGGCATGGCACAGAAACACTTCAGGGCAGCAGCCAGAAAAAAATGGGGTGAGGAACAAGCCTCTTTTCTTCCCTTGTATTGTATGCAGGCCATCCCCAGACCCCCAGGGCAGATGTATCACTCACAAAATCTCTGTGCCCTTCTTTTGCATTAAAAAAAACCATTAATAGTGTATTTGATTGGGAAGTTTCTTGTTCAAAAAGCATTGTGAAGGTGCATATTAAATATTTGCAAGGGCCATGATGTGTCTAGTGGTAATTATTTTGTTTTCTACAAAATGAATTTCCATAAAAATGGATCAATTACTATTGAACTTCCTTTGCATTTATTTTTAATTTTTAAAATTTTAAACAGTATCAAACAAAACAGAACAAAACAAAAGAAAGCAGATAAAAACAAAACAGTGTAAGCAACACAGGATTTAAAAGGTAAACAACAGGAAATCAACAGTGGCTGCCATAATGTCTGTTGTTTTTTTTTTTTTTTTTGAAATAGTTGTTCATATCGTCACACACAGTGAATTAAAACAAAACAAAACAAAACAATATAAAAGCAATCAAAACAAAGGAATGAAAGCATTACAGGTCTTCAAAACCAGACAACAGGGAAATCAACAGTGGCTGCCATAATGTCTGTTGTTTTCTTCAAAATAGTTGTCCATACCTTCACACATATTGAAATTAAATAATACAAAACAGACTAAAACCAATAAAAAAAAGAATAAAAGCATTATTGGACTTCACAACAAGATGATAGGAAATCAGCAAAAGCTACCATAATGTTTTGTTTTCTTCAAAGTAGCTGTTCATACAATCCCATGTAATAAAATCAATTCTTGTAAACTCTTTAGGACAAAATCTAGATATGAATAATCCTATATATGTATATCTATCCTTTTTGTATTAGATGGAAAAACAAAACAAAACCAATTAAGAGAAAGATAAGAAACAAAAGAGACAAACAAATAACAATAACTAAGAACCCAAACCAATGACAATATACAATTTCAAAACAAGATGGTAGAACATAATTAAGGTTGTGTATCTTCCCATTTTCATTTTAGATATCAGTTTCCCCTTTTTCTCTCCACACATAGTGGATACTTCCTGTTTTAAAATTTATATGCTGTTAATTTCAGCAACAAATATCGCCCAAGCCCAAGTTCAAATTTCATAAAGAAAGAGTATTTTTTGCTTATTTGTATCAGGTGTTGAACTTCATCCCAATAAGTTGTGGCCCAGAGGACCAAGATAATATAATGCACACATACCTTCCAGAAATAGGAGAGAAAATAGTGTTCAGAGAAAGAATGTGCTTGTAACTACAAAGATACCACCTAAGTTAAACCTTGACCCTCCTATGTGCTTCCTCTCAGTGAATATTGATCAGTCTCAAGCCAAGCTAGAGACATGAACATGTTTTCTCATATTCTCCATCTACTCAAATATTAAATCCTGCCAATGATGTATCTCTAATACTTTTCAACAAACAATATAAGAAAAATTTAAACAATGATTAAATGGAAATCAGTGATAGAAAATCTTGTTAAGTGGGGGACATTTTGATAGTCATGGTCTTCTAAAAGCCAGCATAACCTTGAGGAAGTTAAGCTATGTTATCCAAGTGCACTGTGAAGGAACTTTTTGATTTTTTTATTTTTTTCTTGAAATATTTTGTTAGTTTAGTTATATAACTCCTTATTCTAGAATTTAGGGTCATGACACACCTAATACAAAGCAGCATGGTAACAATGAACATAACTAGGTACAAAACTAGTCTTATTATAAAAATTTGCTTTGTTAACTGAGAAAATGCCTCTTTTTGCTAAGGCTGCTACTTCACTTCAACATCTGCTTCATTGTTCCAAAAGTGAGACCTTGAAAATGTCACTTTTCAGCTAAGTACTTTTTATGTATACATTGGGGTAGTTGTGATGTTTTTTGCAAGTGACAAATACAATCAATTATCTCATAGAATTTTGGAAGTGTTCACCAATCAAAAGAGCTAGATTTCACATTAGATAGCTCCTATAACAGAAAGGGACTGACTCTTAGCTATGTAAATACCAAAGAGTTTGGGTTAAGCTCTCCTTTTAAATTAGTAGAATGCACCTGGGGAAGGTCCCTAAGAATTTAGCAAGTTCAGAAATAGCTATGTGAATAATAGGATCATTCTAAAGAGATTAGGAGTGCATATCTGAGCTGCTGATACATGGACAACTCCTGTGTACCATCTGTGTTCTTCAGTATGTGTTCATGGTATAGGTTTATGCTATAGGCTCCATATTATACAGTTTGCAAAGGTAAGAACTCCCTCTACTTTAAACAGCTCACAACTGGAGAAAAGGAAAAACATCTACAATTTGTTGCTTATGTTCTGTACTTTCACACATTTAAGAAACATTACATATTTGACACACATTATGAAAAAGATACATTTTCTCTCTATGTTGAAAACTAGAGAAGTGGTTTTGTTCCAAGTTGATGTTATTCCAAAGCCCAATCCTTCATACCACAGTATACTGCCTTTTAGCAAGTTCCAGGAAGGCCTGGACACTCATAAAATGTGTTTATGTTGGCGGAGATGAAAGTGGCATTTTCTCCTTTTATTTCTAGGTTATAAAATGAAATTTTTATAATTTTTATAATATTTTATAATTTTTATAAGCCACAGTAGTTGGTTCACCCAGTCACCACATACAGTTTTGCACAACTGTAGGAGACAGTTTGGGTAGATATTTATGCATGTAGTGAAGTCTTTATAGGTCCACAATGTAGAATTTCTAAAGACAAAGTTCAGTAAATATTTGTTGAATTATTGATTAACACATCAACAGATAGTGCCATCTGTTCTCAAGTCATATGTATATGATGTTACTTTGATAGGCTCAAAGATAATAAAAAGTGTTTTCCTATTCTGAAATTTATTCAAGGCTTTCTAAGCTAAGGACACACTGTATCAATATTAATAGTTCTACACTAATGCATGATGGTGAAAGAAAATCAAGCCCAGTGATGATAAATAGCTCATAAGTGCTATATTGGAGCTAAAAATAATGCTCTTGAGGTTTTAAAACTATCTATTGATATTTTGTTATATTGTTTATTAAATATATTTCTAGATTCATAAAGTGCTTATGATATGTATCTTAAAATGATCAACACAAATGCCTCAATTGATACAAATAAAGTCAGTAAATAGAAATTTACATTTTCTATAATAATAATAATAGTAATAATAATATCTTCTTGGTGTGTTTCAATTTGAAATGAGTCAAAAAATGTACTTTTTTTCCCCAGTACATATATACACAGTAGGTTTAGTTATAATTCTTTTACTTACAAAATGATTCTTCTATAAAGTAAAAAATTTTCAGTTCACTTCCCATTCAACAACTTCATTCAACAGTTATTGAATAATTAAAAAGACACCAAATACTACAGGTTACAAGTGCTGTTCTTCAGCTCTGATTTTGTAACTTTTTTCTGATTCAATAAAATCTACTTGTCCTATAACACTGAGATCCATGTAACTACTAAAAATCTTTTAATTTAAGTTTAATATTTATTGTTTAGTACAAAATTACGTGACTTTTAACAATTACATACAGTTGCTAAAGAATCCCCATGCCACAATCAAGATGATAAATATTTTCATTAATCAAAAATTCACTTGTGTTCCTATAGGGAATCCAACTACGAGCTTTTTCTTTCTATATGTATATATATTTCAGAATGTCATATAAATAGGGTCATACATTCTGTAGACTTTTATGAGGCTAATTTGAATTGGCATAAAGCTTCTGAGATTCATTTGCATTGTTTCATATATCAGTAATTCTTTCTTTATGTTGTTGAATAGTATTCCATTGGGGGGAGTATTTCATAGTTTCTTATTCATTCACTAGTTGATAAATATTTGGGTTGTTTTAATGTTTGAATAATTATTAATAAAGCTAATAGGAACAGTTGTGTGCAAATCTTTGCATGAACATGTGCCTTAATTTACTTGAACAAATATCCAAAAGTGGAATTTCTAGACCAAAGGATAAATACATAATTAACTGTCATAGTGGTTTTCATTGTTTATGTGCTGTTTAGCATTCTAAAAATAAAATATTAGGGTATAAATTGTCCCATATTCTCTCCAGTCTTTTAAAACATTCTCAGATTATCTTAGTTCTAAGAAGTATGTTAGTATGATCTTAATTTTAACTTCCTTAATGTGAGATTGTGAGATTTTTCTCTTCACATGCTTCTCTGCCATCTCCATGTCTCCTCTAATGAGGTTATTTCATATTTTACTATCATTCAGCAGTATAAATTCTACCTGTTCAGCAATGGTTGCAGGAGAGACTCACTATAGGACCTTGATGCCTACCTCACCCCAGCTGGCAGACTGCTGCTGCCAATTCAACTAAAATGAAGACAAATAAGCCCAAAGTCACATACTATTATAAGCCAGATGTCAAGAATACAATAAAAGTTATCATGCTAAGAACCAGGAAGGTTTTTAACTGAATTTAAAAATAAAATCAATAGATGCCAGTATGAAGAAAACAGAAAAGCTAGGTTTACCTGGAAATTGTTTTTCTCCTTTGATTTTTTTGTCTTGTTTTATTGAGACAGGCCATGGCTGTGCAGCACAAGTAGGCCTCAGACTCAGTAGGTATCCCAGGCCATCTTCTGCCAGTGACCTCACCTCCTGAGGGCTGAGATTTTAGAAATGTACTCCCACTCCCAACAGGAAAATGATTTTAAGGTAGTCATGAAAATATTTTTATGAGGGATTATAACCACATTTCAAAAAAAATGAAAAAGCTAAATGACAGAAATAAATTGAAATTTTAGATCTGAAATTTTCAATAATTTTCCAGTAAAATAGAAGGGTCAATGGAAATACTAAATAAACTGAAAGATAGGGCAAAACACCCAATTGGACAATCAAGGGGAAAATTGTGAACAGAGCCTCAGAAACCTGATAACTATTTTTAAACATGAAAATAATTAGTATCACTGGAGTCCCAGAAGATGAAAAAGAAGTCAAGGGTTAAAAAATTGCTTTAATAAATGACAAAATCTCTGAAACTTATCAGGACCTAACTTATGGGTTTAAGAAGCTGTGTAAACTTCAAACAAGGCAAATACAAAGGAAATCCATAGCAAAATAAATTATGGAAATTAAAACAACTAAACAGACAACATTCTTGAAGACAGCAAGAGAAAAATAATTCCTTACCTGAGGAAAGAAAAAAATCCAAATGATTACATTTCTTAGTAGAAAGTAGATAAAATCAGAAGATTGTGACAAAATATTTTTCCAGTGTTGAAAGAAAATAATAGTGAACTCTGATTCTGCAGTAAAAATCTCCTTCTGGACTACAAGAAAAATCAATATTTTCAAATAAAAAAAAATCTAAGAAAACTTGTGATCATCAGACCTACACTAAAACAGTTGGTAAACAAAGTTCTCTACAAAAGAAGTCAACGAAAGTATGCTATATATTAAGTAGGAAGGGCCAACATGCCGCTCTGGTAAGTGGCTGTGGCCTGGCAAGCCACGGCCACCCCAGGGCGAGAACCATATCAGTGTTTCCTGAGACCCGCAACGTGCCATGCTGGACCTTGTGGCGCTGGGAAAACGGGCAGCCAGTTCACCCCTCTGGTGGGCAGCTGTGAGCCTACCAGGGCGCGGGCTAAGAATCAAACATCCACCCCCACCCCACTCCTAGCAAGTGAGAGCCAGAGATCTGAGCATGTCTTGAGGGTTTGACTATAGGCAATATAGCAAATAAGGGGGATTGTCTTCTGCCATCTCTTTGAAGGCAAATATTTTTATCTCTGTTTTGCTTTGTTTCTGATCAATGACATTGCTCTATTCAATATTCTATTTTTATATATTTCAGTATTTCCTTCGATATTGCTCTCTCTAATTGAAGGAACAACTATTGTGAAGAAAACCAGATGTACTATTGTGCCTATTGCTGTTGTCCTGGTAACCTGCTGTGAGGTTCTGTACCAGTTTCACTGCACTGCCTCAGTTGGCTATGACCTGTCTTGTTCTGCTGTATTTTACTACCTTCAAAATAAATAAATAAATAAATAACAATAAATAAAAAAAATTTAAAAAGTAAATAACAACAAAACAGATCAGAAAGGTACTGAGCAACCTGAAACATGATATAACTAAACAGATAATGGACTTAAAAAGCAAAAGGGGAAAAGTAAGTGCTCTAAAGGATATAACTGCATGTATATTTAAGGGTGTAGGATTGATAATTATGTTGCTAAGTTTTTGTTGGATCAGAGAACAGAACTGTCTGCAGCCTCACTGTCTGAATGTCCACTTTGTATGCTTTAATTTTGTAGCTTGAACAACTACATCCAAGAAGACAATATGCAATGTATCAACTAGTGATTTCTTACTGTTCATTTTTTTTAAAATTCTGTATTGTTTATACCCTTTTTTTCTGTTTTGCTTTATTTTCCCCCTCTCTTTAAATAAAATTTTTAAAAAATCAAAAGAAAAGAAGGAAGGCACTCTAACAGAAACAAAAAAATGTATATGAATAAATGCATTTTCCTTCTCTTTCTAACATCAAATTATGTTTAATAGTTGAAATAAAAGTGATAATATTTTCTGACATACTTCAAAATGGATATAGAGGACAGATTTAAAGCAATTAGATTATACATGGGATATCACAGGGGAGAAGCAGTTCATGAAAAGCAGGAAGGCACCAAAGCAGCAAAGTAGCCAGGAAGCAGCAGCAGCAACACTACCTTCTTCCTGTGCCTTTAAATCCATGCAGGTTACCTACCTTTCACTCTGTGCCATTCGCAACTAGGTGGAACTTCCCACTATCCACACATTATGCTAAACCAGTCGTGGGCTACTTTAGTAATCACACACCCTTAATTCCAGCACCATACAACTGAAACCCACCGTCACACATGCTAGATCCAGCAACTTCCTGTTTCTGTCACCTATGAGTGTATGAGGCTTTAGTGGGACATCTAGGCACAAGCCATGACATTAAGCAAGAGTATTGCTCATACATACTTAAGCTGAGATTTAGATCAAATCTAACTGATTCCAAGGTCGATATCTTAATTATTGCATGACTATCATTGGTGTATGTACAAAACACCTAGAAAAATTACTACACTCATATAAATCAATTAGATGCAGAAATTAAATATACACAATGTAGAACACTGAGAAAACTGCATTGAAACCCCCTGCAAATATTCCACTTGCTAAATCCTGTCTCTTTGCACCCAAACATGTGGAGTACAGGAGCTGTGAGGTATAGTTTAGAGCAAAGATTTAATATTATAAGCTCGCTGACATTTTAAAGGGGTTTTATCAAGTGTGTTTACAAAATCTGAAGCTTTCAGCTGATTAAAACTTCCACTACAATAAAACCTGTTTGGAGATTTCAAGAAACTTCAGAAATCATCACAAGCATTTACTAGCTGAACCTAACCACAGTTACCTAGTTTTTTATTGTCAGTAAATTGTCATGATCAGTCAATATTGAGAAATATTGAAATGTTTCGTCATGATCAAAAGGTTACTTATAACTGACCTACATTTGCTTATAATTGAAAATTTGCTTATAATTGAATTGATAATTAGATACCAAGTTCAGGATTTTACTCCCTGTTAATTTTTTTTTTTTTTTTTTTTTTTTGGTACTGGGGATCGAACTCATGACCTCGCGTTTGCCAAGCAGGCACTTATGCCGCTGAGCTAAACCCCCGGCCCCTAAATATTTTTTTTTTTAATTATTAGCTGTATCTTCTTTTTATGACAAATTTTCTTCTTATTACTTTATACATATTCAATCACATGAAGGTGTAAGTTTTACAGAGGAAGACTGAGTCAGAAGCGTGCTCAGCTAAGCCAGTTCTGAGACAGGTTCCTCACTTAATTCCCTTTGCTGTCAGCATATCTCTCAAACTGATAGGTGAAAATTCTTGAGGGATGCACAAGGTTTTTTATGCCCTGTGCACTTGCTGCCTATAGGAAAAATAGACTGTTTACTCCATTTCAATTTCTACATATTCTCACTTCACACTTGCTTCCTCTGGCTGTCAGAAGTCTGGACTATGGGGGATTTATTCTAGCATACTGTCATTTGATTTTCAGGGGAAATGAAATGACCTAGTAACTTTCTGAACCTCTATTTGAGGAGGAAATGGCTCCCTTTTCCATCACGTCCATTACATGAATTATGCTTTTCTTGCTGGAAGGAGATTATGACTCACTAAAATCAGACACAGCTATTCCCAATCAAAGGATTATTATAAATAGCCTAGTAGCTATGCTAAATTGGAAAATTTTTAAAAATTATTTGCCAAAAAAAAGAGTAAATAGAAACAAGCAAAGCTTGAAAAATGCAAAATAAACAGAAAACACAAAGTCCTTTCTTTCCACTTAGATGGAAGACTTTGTCCTGCTTTGGGGATGCACCTTAATGCCAGCCCATGTAAATCAACCATGTGTTTATTCCAGGCTTAGGGCAGGGCTAGACTCTGGCACTAACCAGCTACTTAGTTACCCCAGTGTTTCTGAACATGGGCTGCTCTATAAAATTTCTGGGAGCTTTATAAAATACCTGTGATTCTGCTCTAGGCCTCTCCAATATTCTATTCATAAATTACAATGAGCAAAAAGAAGGTTGGACACACATCAACAATTTAGTGGGTCAAGAGGTTCATATAAATAGGCAACAGTTTTCAAGTTTCAGAAAAGGATATGTGTTCCCATTTGTCCTTAAATATGAAATTCTTTTGGGCTAACATCTTTAACATTACAGACATACTGGTAAATAACAAATAGTATCACTATTTTTAGCTATTTTAAGTGGAATTGTCGAGCAATGGTAGCTATCCATGATTCAGTAATAAAAATGCAATAGGAAATAGAATCACAGGAAGCCACATAGTTCAAGGAGTACACTTTCTACTGTATAGTGCTACATCGTGTTTCCTGCACTGTGTGATTCTAGGCAACACTCACTGTACAAAAATGTACTATAAGCTCAGCAACACAAACGTCTGCCTGACAAGTGTAAGGTCATGAGTTCGATCTCTGGTACAAAAAAAAAGAGGCAAAAATGTACTATATTATTCTATAGTATACTGAAGCTGGAAGCCCACTAATATTTTTAAACAAGAAAATGAGTTCAGATCTCACAATTTTCTGCAGGAATGTAGAAATTCAAGAATATGGATGAAGTACTTTAATTTTAAAATATTTGCAATTAATTGAAATGTAAAATTAAAATATTATATGGTACTACTTTATTTTTTTTAAAGATAAAAAACAGAAAAAGGGTAGAAATATTACAGAATTTTAAGAAAAGAAGATAAACAGTAAGAAATCACTAGTTGATAAATTACATATTGTTCTTTTAGAAATCGTTTTTCAAGTTACAAAATTAAAGCACACAAAGTGGACACTCAAGCAGTGAGAGTGCAAACAGATCTGTTCAACAATCCAACAAGAACCTAGAAATATGGTTATCAATCCTACATACCTAAACATACATGCAGCTACATCTTTTATAGCGTTTCCTATTTCCTCTTTTTTACAATAGCAATTATACATTTTTAAAATTTTATTTAAAGAGAAGAAAAAAAGGCAAAACAAAAAAAGGTAGTAACAATACAGAATTCTAAAAGAAACAAAGAAAAAGAAGGAAAATGAGAAAAAAAACCATCAAGAAATCACTAGTTTATAAATTATATATTGTCATCTTGGATGTAGTTGTTCAAGTTACAAAGTTAAAGGGTACATTGTAGCAATTACACATATTGGTTTTATTACACTTGTAGTTCTTATTTACTTTTTACACTAGAGACACAATATATTTATAAATATGATTCTTATTTATTTCACTAATGAGGATAGTCTCAAGTTGTCTCCATTTACCTATGAAGGCCTCAAGATCATCCTTTTTTATAGCTGAGTAATATTCCATTGTATAAAAATGCCACATCTTTTTCATCCACTCTGCAGTTGATGGGCATCTTGGTTGTTTCCAGGATTTAGCTATCACAAAGTGTGCAGCTATGAACATGGGTGCACATATATCACTGTGATATGAACTTCTCAGTTCTTCAGGGAAAATACCCAGGAGGGGAATAGCTGGATTGAATAGGACTTCCAATCCTAGTCTTCTGAGAATTCTCCATGTGGATTTCCATAATGGTTGCACCAGTCTACATTCCCACCAAAAGTGGAGCATTATATGGTACTACTTTAAACCAGCAAATATAAGCTCAGATCTTACCAAAAGACTCTGGGATGCCAATTTGAAACCAACAGGAAACTATCTACTATATATTTTAAATGTTTGAGTTTAAAGCCACTTACTAATCAACACATGACAGGTAATAACCCCACATAAACATAACTGTTGTTACTATTCTATTTCATTTCTACTTCAACAATCTAATCCCCTTAATCTGTAGAATTAAAAAAATTACTTAACTAAAATCTAATTAATTTAAAAGTACAAGGAGTCAACATTTCTTTGCAATTTATATATTTCAAACATGACTTTTTAACAGGAGGCAGTGAGTAGTAGCAAAAATATATTCAAACAAACCTTTTACAAATTAGGTATTACCATCAATAAAGGTCTCTCATTCCAATTTCTCAATCCTGTGACATCAATAATCCTAACTAAAATGTAGTGCTTATCATATCAACTTTTGTCTCTGTTTATGATAATGAAGTTTTAGAATATGCATTACAATAGTAAGTAGTTTTAACATTTCAGCATTATTTGCCTTGTATTTACAGCAGTCTGAATGTATCCTCCCTCCAAATAGTATGTTAGAAATTTAATATCCAATGCAAAATTGTTGAGAGATGATGCTTAATAGGGGTAGTTTAGGCCATGGAAACTGCACTCATATATAGATTAATGCCACTATATTTAAAAGTGGGTAGGAGTGGGTTCTTTCTCTTTTCTTTCCTGGCAGGGGAGGGCAGGGTTCATTTCCTGTGCTTTTCTGTCTTTTGATATGGAAAGACACAGCAAGAAGTCCTTCACCTGATTCTAAATGTTGGTACTCTGATATTTATTCCTAGCCTTCAGCACTATAAGAAATAAGTTTACTTATTTTCTTTTTTAAAGTAAAGTATCAGTATTGTGTTATACAGGACCATTTATCAGTGTTCCTAATATTAAGTAGTCTGTAAGAGCAGTATAAATGGACTAAGATAGTGTTCTAATAGTTTGAACAACAATTTAACTCTCCTATTGCTTAATAAGTAAACACAGCCTCAAATCTATGGATAAAAAGAAACCTACACATCTCTTTTCTAATAAAAGAGAAGCACAGTTTTCCACATGATCTCTGATGAATAAGCTTATGCACAAAATTCTTATACATCATTTGAAATATCTTGGGATAAAATTTAAAAATAATCTACCACTTTGAAGATTTCTTCTACTTCCTGGTGAGAGTTTGAGATAATTTGAAGTCTGAAGACATAGGCTTCATCAGTATTTGGGCTTCTGCTTTTAGGTTTAAGGGGAAGAGCTATACAAAGGGAGGGACATTGGGAACTCACACTGTGTGATCTTTCTTACCCCCTTCTCTAAGCCAAGTACCTAAAATTCTCTCTATTACTACTAGAATTTGTCCTTGTCCTCTCTCACATAGGCTATCTAGTCAGCCTCCTAACTCATATTTTGTCTGTATTCTTTTTATATTTTATAAAGCAAAACAGAAAAAAGGATAGAAATAATACAGAATTTCAAAAAAGAAAAAAAGTAGGGAAATAATGCTAGTTAATATATTGCACATTGTTATTTCAGAACTAGTTGTGCAGTTTACAAAATCTAAATACAAAAGTGATCAATCAGTGATGACACAAACTGTTGTTTTTGATGAACTAAGAAAGATTAATAGTATAATTATCTATCTAGCATACATATACATACATAAATTTATATATGTTTACCAACATACATATAAACTTTTCCTTTCTTCCTTTCCCCTACCCCAGTAGTTCTGTCCTTTTGAACACCTTCTTCCCCTTTCATTATTACAATATCTATTGTATAATTTGGGTCTTATTACTCTTTCAGTTTTTTATTACTATTATTTATATTTTACACTAGGGAGAGAATACAATATTTACAAAAGTGAGTCTGACTTGTTTCACTAATGAGTATAGTCTCAAGTTGGCCCCATTCAACTATAAAAGCCTCAAGATCATCATTTTTATAGCTGAGTAATATTATTCCATTGTATAAAAATACTAAATCTTTTTCATCCATTCTGCAGTAGATGATCATTTTGGATGTTTCCAAAATTTAGCTATTACAAATTGTGTTGCTATGAACATGGGTGCACTCACTATCACTGAGACATGACCTTTTCAATTTTTCTGGGAAAACACCCAGGAGGGGAATAGCTGGATTGAATGGAACTACCAATCCTAGTTTTTTGAGAACCTCCACACTGATTTCCACAGTGGCTGCACCAGTCTACACTCCCACCAACAATGGAGTAGTGTTCCTTTTTCCCCACAGCCCTGCCAACATTTGTTATCAGTTGATTTCCTGATGGCAGCCATTCTTTCTGGAGTGAGATGGTATCTCAATGCTATTTTATTTTGCATTTCTCGAATGACCAGTGATGGTTAGCATTTTTTCATGTATTTATTTGCCATTTGTATATCTTCATCTGAGAAATGTGTGTTCATCTCAGATGCCCATTTTTGGAGAGGGTCTTTGAATTTGTGGGGCCTGATGTTTTTTAATTCTTTATATGTCCTGGATATAAATTCTTTGTCTGAAGGACTGTTAGTTAACATTCTTTCCATTCTGTGAGTTTTCTTTTTACTTTGTAGGGGATTTCTTTTGAAGTATAAAAACTTTTTAATAAGATGAGATCCCAGTTGTTGATTCTGGGAAGTACTTCCCATGCAGTTTGCATTTTGTTCATGAACTCTTTGCCTGCCCCAGTGTCTCCAAGATTTCTACCTACCTTGTCTTCCAGCAGATTTAATGTTTCTGTTTTGACATTTAGATCTTTAATCCATTTTGACTTTAGTTTAATGCATGGTGATTGACATGCGTTGAGTCTGTCTTTGGCATGTGGAAAGCCAATTTTTGCAGTATCATTTATTAAAGAGGCTATTTTTCTTCCAGTGAAGATATTTAGCCCCTTTGTCAAATAGAAAGTGCTGAGTGTCTTTGTAGTTGTGTCTACTTTTTCTCATCTGTCCCATTGATCCTCTCTTTTCTGTATTCTCACTAATTATTTTTCTTACTGAAGTTACAGTAGCCTTTCTAAAACACAATGTTCTAATTTCACTGCCATACTGTGATGTCCTTCAAAATCTCTATATTGACTTCAAAATATAACCAAAACACCTTTGGACCTTGTCTGCAACCTATCTTTCCAATTTGCCATCTAATTCACTTCTTCCACGTCACACATTTATCTTCACTCTTAATAACATTTTTAATTTTCTCTACTATCTCTCTTGAACCTCAAAGATGCTATCATATCCTGAAGCATTCTTTTCACTACCCTTTAACCTTATTATTCCTATTTATACATCATCTCTCAGACTACATATATTTCCTTCAGAAAAATCTTGTCAACCTTACTGGACTGACTGCCTGTTACTTCCATGAGTACTAATGAGAACATAAAACTTGCTCCTTTTACTACATCCAGTTCATCTGCTTCACTGGATTGCAAAATACATGAACAGATACTAAGTCTATCTTATTCTTCCCATGTCAGCATGGAGCCTGAAACATAGAGTTAATACATGCTTGTTGAGAAAAAAATTTAATATGGACTTTATAAAGTGATTAGAACTGTATGAAAATGTGTTGACAAGCCCCTAGTCAACCTAATTAAAAAAAGGAAAGAAAAGACTCAAATTCATGCAACACAGAATTAAAACGGAGAAATCACTACCGACCCTGTGGAAATACAGATCATCAACAACTGTTTCAAAAACCTCTACTCTCATAGGTTCGATAACACAGAAAAAATGGACAGATTCCTAGAAACATATGAACCATGAAAGCTGGATCAAGAAGATGTAAAACTGCTGAATAACCCAATTTCTATTAATGAAGTTGAAAATGTAATCAAGTCCCTACCAACAAAGAAGAGACCAGGCCCAGACAGATTCGCTGCAGAATTCTATAAGAAATACAAAGAAGACTTAATGCTGACACTCCTCAAATTCTTCAATGAAATTGAAAGGGAAGCAATTCTCCCTAAGTCATTCCTGGAAACAAATATCACTCTAGTACCAAAACCTGAGAAAGACCCAACTAAAAAAGAGAACTACAGGCCAATCTCCCTAAGGAACATAGATGCAAAAATCATCAATAAAATATTGGCAAACAGGATGCAGCAAATCATCAAGAAGATTATACCCTATGACCAAGTGGGATTCATCACAGGCATGCAGGGATGGTTCAACATACATAAATTAATAAATGTAATCCCCCGTATCAATAGAGCCAAAAGCAAGAATCACATGATCATTTCTATAGATGCAGAAAAAGCTTTTGATAAGATCCAACACCCATTCATGATAAGAACCTTACAGAGAATTGGAATAGATGGTCTTTACCTCAATATGATAAAGGCCATCTATGACAAACCAGCAGCCAGTGTCATATTAAATGGCCAAAAACTGAAAGCCTTTACCTTGAAATCAGGCACATGACAAGGATGTCCCTTATCACCACTCCTATTCAATATAATACTGGAAATACTAGCCAGAGCAATTAGACAAGAGAGAGAAATAAAAGGAGTAAAGATAAAGAAGAAGTTAAATTATCCTTATTCGTAGATGACATGATACTCTACATAGAAGACCCCCAAACCTCCATTGAAAGTCTCCTAGATATAATAAATAAATTCAGCAATGTAGCTGGATACAATGTCAATACTCAAAAATCAATAGCATTCTTATACACTAACACCAAAATCACCGAGAGACAAATAAGAGAAGCCACACCCTTCACACTAGCATCCAAAAAAATGAAATACTTAGGAATTAATCTAACAAAAGAGGTAAAAGAGTTGTACAGGGAAAATTATAATACCCTGAAAAAAGAAATTGAAGAGGACCTCAGAAAATGGAAAGACATCCCTTGTTCATGGATAGGAAGAATAAATATTGTGAAAATGGACATTCTCCCAAAATTGTTATATAGATTCAATGCAATCCCAGGGAAAATACTGCTAACATACCTCATAGATCTAGAGAAATCACTCCTAACATTCATCTGGAACCAGAAGAGACCTAGAATAGCAAAGGCAATTCTAAGCAGCAAAGCCAAGGCAGGAGGCATCACAATCCCTGACTTGAAGTTATACTACAAAGCTACTGTAATAAAATCAATATGGTATTGGAATAAAAACAGACCTGAATATCAATGGAATAGACTAGAAGATACAACTACAAACACACTCAACCACCTTATCTTTGATAAAGGAGCCAAACATGTTCACTGGAGGAACAATAATCTCTTTAATAAATGGTGCTGGAAAAACTGGCTATCCATATGCCAAAAACTGAAAATAGACCCATGCCTGTCACCATGTACTAAACTAAAATCTAAATGGATCAAAGATCTCAATATTAAAACAGAAACACTAAATCTGTTGCAAGACAAAGTAGGTAAAAATCTGGAAGACATAGGGGTTGGTAGAGAATTCATGAACAAGAACCAAACTGCACATGGATAATGCTTCCCAGAATCAATAACTGGGATCACATCTTATTAAAGAGTTTCTGCATGTCCAAAGAAATCTCCAGCAGAGTGAAAAGAAAACCCACAAACTGGGAAAATCTTAGTGAACTGTCCCTCAGACAAAGCACTTCTGTCTAGAACTTACAAAGAATTTTTTAAAAATCAGACCTCCGAACTTTGAAGACCCAATCCAAAAATGGGCATCTGAGATGAACACACAGTTCTCAGGTGAAGAAATACAGATGGCAAATAATTACATGAAAAAATGTTCATCATCATTGGTAATTAGAGAACTGCAAATTATAACCACACTGAGATACCATCTCACTCTAGAAAGAATGGCCATGATCAGCAAAACTACCAACAACAAGTGCTGGAGAGGCTGTGGGGAAAAAGGAACTCTTCTTCACTGTTGGTGGGAGTGTAGACTGGTGCAACCACTGTGGAGGTCAATCTGGAGATTCCTCAAAAAGCTGGGGCTGGAGGTCCCATTTGACCCAGCTATTCCACTCTTAGGCAAATTCCCAGAACTGAAAACATCTTACCACAGTGATATATGTGAACCCATGTTTATAGCAACACAATTTCTAATAGCCAGATCTTGGAAACAACCTAAGTGCCCATCAACTGAGGAATGGATAAAAAAATTGTGATACTTTTATACAATGGAGTACTACTCAGTGATAAAGAATGATCACATTGAGATATTAATAAATGAATGGATGCCACTTAAATCCATACTCATAAGTGAAATAAATCAAACTCACATGTATAAATACCATATAGTCTCCCTAGTGTAAGAAATGGTAAGAGTACAGAAGATTTTATGGTAATCATGGTTCACCATTATATTGCTTTGACATCTTATGTTTTCATTCATTGGTTGGAATAACCAATAATCAAACCATACTGTTTTGTTTGATCTTAATATATGTGATGGTATGAATAGTTACTTTGAAAAAAAGACAAGATAGCAGCCATTGTTGATTTGATATCATCTTGCTCTGAAGTCCTACCATGCTTTTGTTTTTCTATTACCATTGGTTCTATCACATTGTGTCTTATTGGATTTTAATATGTATGATAGTATAAACAAATTTTTTATGGAAAATGAGATACTATAGTAGCCATTGTTCATCTTTGGTTATTTGGTTCAGAATACCTTGCAATACTTTCATTCTCTTGACTGGTTTTATTCTATTTTGTTATGGTTTACATTATTGTGTGTAAAGCTAAGCTCAACTATTTCAAAGAAAGAGACATTATGATAGCAACTGTTAATAACCAATTTTCTTGTTGTGAAGTGCTGTGTTGCTTACATTGTTCTGTTCTGATCTACTTAGATCTGTCCTCTTTTGTTTTATTCTCTTTAAAATTAAAAAAAAAATAAAAATTAAAAAAATGAGTCACTTTCAAAAAGCAACAAGCTTCAATTTTTTTAGATCAATTACTTTTTCTAATTGCAAATATACATATTTTCTCTTGCTCAAGATTTTGTTTTGGCAATGTATGCATATGCATGCTTAGCAGCTCTTCTCCCTTCTCAATTATGTATAGCTGAAGTGAAATGAAAGTAAACTGAGTACTCAGAGAGCATGTATCAAATCAGGAGAGTTAGGCAGTCCAGACTTGTTCAAGGGAACAAGAGGAGATGTTGTGAAATCTAAATCTAGCTGAAAAAAACCCAGAGAGTAGATGGGTCACATGCACAAAATCAAGATATGTATTTAATTTCTATAAAATGTCTCTGTGTTACCAGAAGCTTCCTAACACCTACAATTTTATAGACAGTGCAGTTTCATAAACATGACCTTGAAGGCATACACTTGTAAGTTGCCTAAGGATCATTCATTAATTTATTCAACAAGTACTGTTGTAAAATTCTTGTGCTTGAACTGGAGCCATAAATGGATATATAAGGTAATTCTTGCCTTCAAGTTGGTCATATTTTAATAGGGATAGTGGGCAATAGTTAAATAAAATAGTTAGCAATGATAATAGCTGCTCTGAGGCAAACAAAGAGAATGTAGTACAGGTAAAAGTGGAGATGTTCAGCAGATTAAGTGGTGATGCCTGCCTTCCAGAGTGGTGAATTTAAGCTGACACCTGACAGATGAAAAGAAATATGAGGGGAACCATGGTATATAGATGTAAGAGCAGATAAAGAGTCTTCACAAAAAGGAACATCTTGGCTTTTCTTTATACACCTCATTGTTGGTTCAGAAACCTGTGAAGAGCAGAAGAGAAAGTCCATTAGCATTTCTGATGAGGAGGAAGTTCATTTCTGAGACTTTGGGCAGGAACAGTGAGTCTAATGATTACTTTCTGTGATTTGCTTCCTATTTTGTTTTTCTCTGTGCCCTATATTATGTTCCACAGGAAGGCACTCACCATTCAACCACTCTTCCATACACCTAGATAGTTAACAGCTATTTGGAATTCCATGCATCTGAACTATACAACACACAAGAATGTTTGAAAAAGTTCAGTGTTCCCTGTATATTTCAAAAATGAAAACAACCTTCAAAAAAACCTCAGGGATATTTCCACTTACAGAAACAAAAGAAAAAGCAAATAATTCTTTTATTTTAAAACAAATCCATTAATGGTGTCAATTTATGATCAAATGAGACTATTCCTGGGCTGCAAAAATAATTCAGCATATTAAAATCCATTACTGTAAAATATATTAGCAGATTAAAGTATAAATAAACCACACAATTAATAACTATATATTTTTTTGGCGGTACCAAGGATTGAACTCATCACCTTGTGTACTTGCTAGGCAGGTGCTTATGCCACTAAGCTAAATCCTTGGCCCACTATATAAAATATTGAAAAAATTCAATGTACTTTCATAATAAAAGTTTGCAGCAAAGCAGTCATAGAAAAAATTTAACATTATAAAAGTCATATATGACAATCCACACCTATCATACTTAATGATAAAGAACTGAAAGCTTATCCTCTAAGATTGGAATCAAGACAAGGATTATGTTCCTACCACCACTTCTATTAAGCATGATAACTTAGCTAGATATATTGAACAAGAAAAAGATGTAAAAAAATCAGAAAAAAAGAAGCAAAGCTATCTCTATTTGGAGATGTTATGGTGTTACATACAGAAAACTGAAAACTGTCAAAAACATGTTAGCACTAATGAACAAATTCAATAAATAGAGCATAGAAATTTTCCCAAATATATACAAATTACCAATGGTGTGTGAAAAAGTGCATAATGTCACTAGTCATCAGAGAAATACAAATTAAACCAGCAAAATATCAAACTTGTTAGAAATGGATTTTAATACAAAGAAAAAAGGTAACAGTATTGATAAGGATATAGGAAAAGTGGAATTCTTGTACACTATTGGTGGGAATTTCAAAAGTTGCAGGTTTTAGGAAATAGTAAGGAGTTTTTTCACAAGATCAAATAAAAACAGAACTACCATATGATTTAGTAATTGCACTTCTGAGTATACATCCAAAACAATTTTAGTCAGGATCTCAAAGAGATAACTATACTCCCATTTTTATTGTAGCACTTTTCTCCATAGTCAAGACTTGAAAATAAGGTCAAAGTCTATCAATAGATGAATGGTTTTATATAATACATGGCTACAGTGTTCCATTTATTCAGCCTTAAAATGAAGGACATTCTGCCACATGCAGCAGTGTTGGTAAACCTCGAGGACGGTATGCCATGTTAAATAAAGACAAATAAGTGAAATAGTGATAGAAGGGTGAAGAATCTACAATCCTCTGTGTATGACCAATCTAGAGTAATCACACTCATGGAATCAGAAGATAGAGTGGCGGTCACCAGGCGGGGCACAGTGGGAGATGGGGAGAGATTGGTCAATGGACACCATGTTTCAGTTGTGCAAGATGACTAAGATCTAGAGATCTGTGTAGCACAGTGTCTGTGTTTCATGATGTGGTGTGCACTTAAAATGGTTAAAGGAATAGGTCTCAAGTTAAGTGTTCTTACCACAAAAAAAATCTGAAGGGGGGCAGAAAGTAATTTTTGGTGATGATAATATGTTTATTATCTTGATTATGGTGGTAGCTTCTTGGCTGTACACATTTGTTCAAACTTATCAAATTTGTACATACAGAGTAACTCCTAACTGGATGTGTTAAGTGTTCACATATTAGGCTCTTCCTCTAAGAGCAATAAGACTGCCTAAGACTGTTTACCCTCTTTTCTTTAATGATACCTAAATCAGGGAACCCTATGAGACAATTTCCCATACAAAAATGTCAGCATTCTGGAATAGGAATAATTAAATGAACAGAGAAGTTCACAAATATAATTTCACAGGTAAGTTTGGCAAGAGAGTTCAGTTTTCATGAATTTCATATTAAGTCAAGAGAAGAATACTAGCAGCTTAAAGTTTATTTTAATGGTGCCAGGTGCAAGTGCATGGAAAGACACTATTATCTGAATTATTTGCTCAAGGGAATTTCATTTCTAAACCTGAGAAAATAGGAGACAACTAAAAATTCCATACTTAGTATGATATTTGATTACCAAATGGCATCATTTCAAACTTCAGCTTCCTGAAGAGTCTTCTGATTAGTTTCATTACTTATGTACCTGAACCATTTGTAACACTAGACTTGCTTGGGCAGCAAAACCATTCTGATGGTTGTATATTCAAACTTCCCAGAGAGCCAGTGATCTATCACCTCCTACCAATTTAATCATGTTCACATCAGGAATCTTCTTGCCCTCAGTTTGTTGTAGTGCTATAATTTATCATATGAGGCAAATATCCATTTATATACTGTCAGAAAATCCTCCAAGGAAAAATGAGATAAATATCACATTGTTTTCAACCCTGAATCTATGTTTTCATCATTTAAAGCCATCAAGCCTCTGTAATATATAAGACAAACCTTAAAAAGAAAGGGGAAAAAGGAATACTAAAACTTGGGTATCAAACAAAATTTGGAAGTACATTTAAGATATTGTAGAAATGAAAAGAGTTAGACTTATCCACTTTTGTAAATATGGGTATTATTAATCCTATCTTAGAAAAGAGGAACTGTCAATTAAAGTTCCCAGTATCTGGACAAGGCTATACTGCTTGACAAAAACCCTTATTTTTTTCTGTTATTCCAAGTAGCTCATAACACAAAATAGATGCTTGACAAAAACCCTTATTTTTTTCTGTTATTCCAAGTAGCTCATAACACAAAATAGATGAAAGTACTGTAAAGGGAAGTTATGAAACGCATGTGAAAATAAGGTACAACAGGTATGAAAGTAAATGTGATATAGTAAGAATGCATCCAGGCATAGTGGTGCATGCCTAAAATCCCAGAACTCATGAGGGCTGACACAGAAATATCATGAGTTCAAGCTCATCCTGGGCTGTTTAGTGACTTAGTCAGACCCTGTCTCAAAATACAGAGATGGAGTCAGAGGAGAAATAGGTGATGGGGAAGGGAAGTAAAAAGCATTAAGATGCAATATGTGTATCTACCAACTCCCTGACATGTATGGATTCAGTAAGGGTCCCAAATATATACTAATAAAAAATGAGAAATCTGGAAATGTAGGTCAGTGCAAAGGGTCCAGTCCCCAGAGATGGTTGTGATTCTTTTGGCATAAGCCTATAAAAGACTGTAGAGAAGTTCCTCTGTAACTTGTGTTCTAAAGGGTGATGGCATAATTTTTTCTACACAAAAGAGAACCATCCACTTGAGAAATCACTTCCTAGTAGACACAGGGTCCTTTCAAGGCATTTTATTTATAATGCTACCCAGTGCCCAGCTTAGAAGCATAAAATGTTAATTTTATTATCTCTTATGATTTTGTAGGCTGACTGGGATCAGCTAGATCTAGATGGATCTTCTACTCTTTGCATCTTCTGCAGAGTGTCCAAGTAGATTAATGAAAACTTACCTGGTAGTCAGTGGTGGCTCTCCAAAGGAGCTCATCTGTGGCTGTCAACTGGAATAACATGGTGTTTTCATCTGGGTTGAATTTCTTACAGCCCAAGACCTGGATTCTAAGAGGGACCTTCCTAATATAAAGTATTTCAAAAGCCAAATTCCAGCCCTCTAATGGCTCGGTTACAAGACCCAGCATACCACCTGTGCTACTTTCTGTTTCCTAAGCTAGACTTAGGGAGAAGAGAAACAAGTTCCAACTCCTGATAAGAACATCAGCATGAACATAACAAGAGGGGAAGAACTGGTGAAGGTCATCTCTAGTGTTAATCTCCTACCACAAGCACACCTTTGGTGGGTTAAAAGCTAGAGATATATGGTCATCTAACATGCTCCTACAATCTTCCTATTAGGGGACACTTGACAAGTGCCATGTATTTTTAGTGTAAACATATGGTTACAAGGAGCCACAAAAACTTAGAAGCTGATAAAAACAGTATATGGCAAATTTTTAGAGGAGGAAAAGTTTTGAGTCTAATCTGACTGAGTTAGTTTATAGGAATTGAATAAGCTCGGTAAACTAATAATGTTCAGCTAATGTTTATACAATGCTAATAACCCAGACTTTAGTCTGTAATAGTACTATCTCCACAGATTGAAGTTTTAAGCATAGGAAAAGCAGTATATCACTGTGTCTGAATTTTACTTGTTTTAAAAACAAGCTTTAGAAAACCAGTAGCCTATATTTTAAGGTTCTGTTCTGTTGATTGATTCTTATCAAGCTTGATCAAAGCTTTAATAGTAACCAAGTAGAGTATTTGTGACAGATGGTGGGCCAAATAACTGAATATGCATTACTTTGGGTCCTTGCCAAACAACTTTTTAAATATACAACCTGTCAAGTGACTGGAAATGGCTCATAAATTTACAGAATATATTTTATTTACAGTAAAATAAAAATAAGAGTATCAACAGTTGCAAGATATATCTTCTACAGAAAAAGTGCTGTATAATGTAACATAACACAAACCCTCACAGCAACTTTCTGTGATTATTTAAAGGTCATGACCCAGTGCTCAGGGAAAACATTAGCGCTCTGATAAGACGGGACAGAGCTGGAATACCAAGAAGATGTGAGGCAAGCAACATCTTGGAAGTAGATACAGATGAGGGTGAAGGAAAAAATGGGAAGAAAAGCAAGAAAATAATTTTTAAAATTACCCATACTGGATACTCCAAGCAAGTTCAATTTCAAATATGCTCTAAGAATCAGATGCTGTGCATACTGAAAATAGAATGCGTAACTTATCTTAATATTTTTAAAATGTACCATCTATAATTAATTTTTAAATAATACAGTTTTCTGGTTTGTAGTGCATGAGGTTGATTACAATTCACATTTTATATTCTAGGGAGAAAAGGTAGAGGATCAATAATTTACCCACAGGAAATTCCTACATGAAACAGACCCAAACCAACCCTCCTGAAGTCCGCGCAGCTCGTCCAGATTCTGAGGCCACTACGATGACAATGCTCCCATTGCCCCTTCTTTACCATAATCACTATCTCTATATCTCCTCCTGCCAGGTGCTATACAGGTCTGTTCCGGTAGCTGAGATGCGTGGTGGTTTGGCTACACTATGTTGTGTGTAATTGAGAAGGCTGTAAAGGATAGCCTTATGTGAATACTTCAGTTGCCAGGAATACTGGAATCTCCTCCAGCAGAATCTAGATGCCCTTGAATGTAATATGAGTCTCAAGGCAAATGAGGGATCATCTCTATATTCAACAGTACCAGTGATTCACTACCTATTTAGCTCATAGCTCTCTGTACCTCCTTGTCTAGTGGATAGGCACAAAACCACCATTTGATCAGCTCTCTTTTTGCAAAACTTTCACCCCTATTGCAGTACTAAAAATAGACATAAATACTTGTGAACTTGGTGAGAGATAAAGGCACTTGGAATGCTGTCACAATCACACTGAAGACAGGGGCCCTTGTCAAGATCAACTTACTGCTGGGCTTAAGCAGTTGTAATGTCTTTAGGACCATGTAGTCTTTGGATTTGCTAAGTATAGGAAATGTGAAGAATTCAGGCTCAAATATGAGAAAAAAATTTTAAAATTAGGTGAAAAATAACTTTATTTCTATTCTTCCTGCTAGGGAGGTTTAGCAGGCAGATGGCATCACATCTCATTCTAATCCAAACACTGCAAAATTTACATGTAAAGGAAGCTGGATATCTACACTGGATCTGAATCTCCATAATGGATTTCCAAGACTGAATCCCTCCAGCTCAACACTGGAAGAATAAGTCAGCAAAGGAAGCATTCAGAGAAATAAAAATGAGGAAACCGGAGGAAAAAGAGGTAATTCTAAATGCCACATGCATCTGAGTGTTCACCAAATGGAAGTATCATTTTTTTCTCTGATGTGCACTGCAGATTGGATTAACTAAAAAATCAACAACTTACACTTAGGTCAGATGCTCTCCTGGGACCGACTGTACAAGTTGACTGACCAGATAGATAACTGATCTGAGGACTGCAGCACTGGAGGATTTGCAACCAAGCTGCAGTTACTCTATTCATGCAGAAGAAAATGTTAGCTTATTTTAAAATGAAGGATGAAGGAATGACTCCATTTCAGGAGCTTCCTCTTGGAAGGAAGTTAAATTGACTCCTATTCTGGAGAGAACATAAAGAGAGTGAGACCACAAGACTTAGCTAAAATAACTCCCAGAACCAGACCAAACCTTAGAACTCTGGCCCTTGATTAGAGTCTATCTGCTCAGAGGTCTTCCTCACTGTCAGTCTAAAGCAATCCTCCTAGAATCTCTGTTAAAACCATTTCCTTTATAGCATTTGTCACTTTTTGATATATTCTTGCTCATTTATTTGTTTACTATTTACTTCTATCAAAGGAACAATGCCCTTGTCTCTCCTTTTCACCACTTTCTTTCAGATACTCAAGTAGACCCTGGAACAGAGCCATATTCAATACATTTTGTTTGTGTATGTGGTTCCACTCCATTTTTCCACTTCACGTGTATTACATATATATTTGTAATTCTCTTATATGTAGGATTTTTAACACCTTTTGTTTACTGACTAGTAAAAGCATTTATATACCCCTATAAACTTTATAATGATAAATGTAAATGACAGCCTAGCATTCCCTCAAGTGCCGTGAGTGCACTACTATTTCTGGACATCTAATTTATTTGTAATTCATTTATTAAGCCAAAATTTACATGTAGCATGCATTTTGGCATCTTTTTGTATATTTCTTTCTGAACTTTTTCTTTTTAACTGACTGAAGATTAGATAGATGCAAGGTTCTTTCCCCCATGGCATTCGTAATTTGTTTCTCTCCTCAGTGTTCATGGTTGTTCAATTGTCTCCAATAGTGAGGGCAGAATAACATCTATTTTCATTCCTTTGTGTGATAGATGATAAGAGACTCACCAGTTGAGAAAGTCATACCCAGGATATAACCTTTGTTTACTTACCTTCCTCAAAGCCTTCTTGTTAAATCCAAAAAAGATTTTGAGCTTGCTAGAGATAGTGGATAAAGATGATGTGTGGCCAATTTCTGCAGCTACAAAATTGCTAGATGATAATGGGAGATGATGGGATGAAATTACAAAGATAACTCCCTGCTGTGAGTCACTGAAAATAGCTATATGACTTGGAGAAAATGTCCAAGGCTTGCAAAAGTTTTTCTAAGAGAGTCATAGATTCATGGCACATATCTTCACTGTTCTTATCCTTTTGTTCACAAATTTTCTCTATTCTGAATGGCATCACAGGGGGATCCCAGTGAAGTGTTAACTAAACAAGGTGTGTGTGCATTTTCCAAGAGCTTAGAGAATTTACATTATTTTCCCCTGGCAACTGTGAAGATGTCATATATATTGGCTTATTTCTGCTTGATGAAGTAGGGGATGAAATATATAATTATCCCTATTTTCAGTTCATGTTTGTGTAAATGAACTCAGCTGAAAAGTCAGGCTAAAGTCTAGATCCTTTCAGTCTTACATTTAGGGTGTACTTTACTCTATTTCATTTATTAATTTATCATAAAATCATAGGTCCTCAATTTTTTCTGTTCTAAACTTTATCACTTTTTCTAAATTGCCTTCTCTTTGACCACAGAAGTGAGTACAATGCACATTTCTAATGTTTGGCATTTTGTATACTGAAAAATCTAAATTTCTGCAATTTAATAGCTTATTTTAATTCTCATGTAGCAAGTTTTTCAACATGACAACTGGTTACAATTTTATCTATATTCCACACATTTATAGTCTCTTGTCTTATACATTTTTGTGTGATAGGTGATGAATGCTATCATTTTTCTTTGTCTTATACATTTAATTTTCTAATTTAATGTGGATTAGAGATTAATCAATATAAAAATACATCTTCTATGTCTGTCAGGAAGCTAAAGGGAATGATTTGTCACTTCTTTCTTTATGTTTTGTTTATTGATTATTCGTGCATGTTTTAGTACATAATGGTTACATTCATTGTGAGGAATTACTACATGTGTATCACACATTTTAATTCTGTTTTTGTTCCTTTCTTCTCTTCTCCCTTCCTGCTTCTTCCTTCTTATCAGCTAGAGAGTTATTATTTAGATGTCATTCATAACCAAACATTTAGAGATTGAGAGAAACCTAGAAGTCTTATCTTCTGTATCTAGTTCTTCTTAACAATAAAAGTATAATCTTCAGTTTCTATTCCCTTTTGTCTGCTTAATTTTCCAACACTCAGATTTCAGAGGTTTCTATGGATAAGGTAAAAATGATCTGAAATACTGAGAGAACCGTTAAAGCATTGGCTGGTAAGAAGGGGTCCGCCGTGCCACTTAAGCTGCTTACCAATGCTGAGTCCTAATGAGGCTAATTTTAGGCGTGTTCCGGCACACGAAACAATTTCCATCATCATCCAGTAGCTGTGATTATCTGACTGCAACTTGGCTTGACAGAATAAAGCCAACTGGTTAGAGGAAATGCTTTTTCTCCTGGCAATGTTCATTGATAATCAATGTAAGCATCAATTCAGATATGCCAGCTTGACCGAATCAAGGGAGATGCTCGGCTGTGCCAGATGACTGACGTACAGTGCGGAAAACTGAGAAGGAGAATGTGTCCTAACTGGGGATGACATCAGCCGTAAGTGCTTATAGCCAGAGTGAGACAAAAGGAAAATCAGGGAGCTGGCGCGTGTCTTCGAAGAGCCGCATGCTCCTTGAGCATGTGCAGCCTTTGTTGCCATGGCTCATGAGTACCGGTCCCCAGTCTCTTCAGCCTTCCAACCTAGACCCAATAGTGACATTCCAGGGAGCTTCCAGCACCCTGGACGGGTGCTGCATGCTTCATCTCGCTTGTTCTGTAGCTTCCAGTTTCTCGCACTGAGCAGCACTGAATTCTTGACTCTCTGGCATGTAGGCCATTGTGGACTCTCCTGCCTTTGATCTTGTAAGCTTACTTAACCTCCTTCTGTGTGTGTGTGTGTGTGTGTGTGTGTGTGTATCTGTGTGCATATATATATGTAATTTTTTCTATGGCTTCTGTTCCTCTCAAGAAACATAATTAATGCATGTAACATATTGATTGACTTCTTTCCTGAGTCTGTCTTATCCATGTATCCTTTAGACCTTTTCTAAGACACATACATTCACTAGCTAAATTATTTTCTAGATATATGTTGCATAGGAAAGAACTTATTTTCACATTATAAAGTCCCTATAGCTCGCAAAGATGCTGCACAAATTCATAGCTTTCAGGATGCAGTTCACTTTTCCCAAAGCTCACACTTGAGTCAGAAAAAAACACTATGCAGGGCCCATGACAATGACAACTCAAGGAATAGAAACAGATCTAAGAATGGTATATGAAGACTGGAAAGGACTGAGGATAGTTGGGTTTCTATCTTTTCCTGATTCATTTGCTGACAGCACTCTGATATAGTGCAAGGATGATAGTGTGTTTCCAGAAGAAAAAAGCAGAAGAAAAAATTTAGATTAGTTCTTCCCTTGGTTTAATGTGAACATAATGGTACTGGGAATCATAGTGAATGAACAGTTTATAAAACCAGTGAACTGGAATATTCCATTTTTTCAAAACAGTTACAAAATAATGAAATAAAACCTTCAAAATAATGAACTCGAAACTAAATGTAGTGAAAGGAAAATATGTCTAGCACATTGTGTGACTATTTTTTAACTTTTCTCATTAGTTTTTCCTTTTTCACATCACCAGCTCAGGCACACATAGGAAGTGATTCTACTTTTGGTGTCAGCACTGCTCAACTGCTTTGTATTTGCACAGTTTTCCTCTCCTTCAGGGCATCATCACCAGCACATGTGCATGACTATTTAATGACTCATGGCCTCCCTGCATACTAGGTCTTTGGGCAGCAGAAATATTCACTGTTCTGGGCACCAAAGGGCCAGCAACAAACATTTTTGAATTGGTAAATAGGAGATGGGAAAAATGAATAAATACATGATTACAAAATTTAACCCAAGTCTCACAGATTTCCATAGAATACACAGAATGCACAATAGGTTTTCTATTGAACAAACAAGGATGAAGATGTATGCAGATCTGTTTTTGAACTAATTTGTAATACATTTGGCAAATATATTAACTTTCATCAAATGTCTTCTCCTTAATCAAGTGAAATATATGTTCTCAAAAGTGTCTTTCTCAGGTAACTCTAAATAAAAGTTCTTATATGCAATTTTTCATTTATGAAAAAATTTATTCAGATATTTCAGTGTGAGAATACCTGGATGGATTTTAGACAGCGGCATTTTCTCTCCACCCCCATCATATAGTACTCATGCTTCATTGATTGCAAATGATTTTCAATCTTTATTGACCCTGGATTCTTATGTTTACTAAACATGAAAAATAAAAAAGTGTTTCCACAGCTAATTGCAACATAAATTAAGCACCAGCACAAGCTGGGCTTGTGAGTCAGTGGTTAAGGGTACTATTAGCTTTGTATCATGGTGTAATTTCATTTGTGAGATCAATCGTGTAAAATGAATACTAAGCATGAGCTGAAGACTTTTTAAAGGGGTTTCAGAAGAGAGGATGAAAAATTTTGAACACAAAAACAAAATGGAAAGAAGTTTCTAAAATCTTCACTTTCTGCATTAGGAAAGGCTGTTTCTTTTCTAAAGATCAGGGAGGTACGCTGGCTGCATCATGACACTTTTTGGCAAATTCATTGCATCTGAGAGGAAAAGAGAATACTGAAGAATGAGCAGCTGACTGCAAGCCTCAGCTCTGTTGCTTCATTACCTACATGAGTCGCTGATAAGTACTACACACCTTTGGGCCTTACTTAGTTCATTATGGCATAGTTCCAGCTCTACCTCCAGCTGGATAACTTGAACAAATTGCCCTCTGTGACTAAATTAATCTTCTACATTTCTACACACATGAAATGGTGATGCTTAGATGACCTACCTCCAAATGTTGCTGTGATGATTAACTCAAAAATTCGAACAGAGGCTATCATTCAGGAAACATTCCACAAATAACCATTATTATTGTTGCTATTACAAATCATTGGGCAAGATGGTGCATAGCTATAATCCCAGAAATGAAAGAGGCTCATGGATAAATGGAAGCAGGGAGGTTTTTTTTCAAATGGGAGGGGGAGCAAGTGATAGAGGTGAGATTAAAAAAAAAGAGAATTGGAAAAAAATGGAGATAGAACGTTTGCAAATAGGAGGGGGACCAAAAGATGGATGGGGCAGTCAGGGAGATGAGGGGATATGATATGAGTAAAACAATTGAAATGTGTTATGTACATACACCAACTTTCCACAATAGATATAGTCACTAACAATTGCAACCATGTACCAATAAAAATAAAATCAAAAATAAGGAAGCTGAGGCAGGAATTCCAGCCCAGCCAGGACAACTTAGCTAGATGCCATTTCAAAGTCAAAAATTAAATGAGAAGAAATGGAGCTATAGCTCAGTTTTCCTTGGGTTAAATCCTTAGTATTGCAAAAATATTAAAATGAGACAAAGTACATCAAAATAAATCTGATAATTGGATTAAATAGACAAATTTGGGGCTGGGGGTGGTTCACTTTCTCCTTTACACCTATTCTACCTTTTCTAAATGTTCATGAAATGCCCTCAGAAACTTGAGTTCAACATTAATTTGATAGAGCTGCCATAAAAAAATCAGACACAAATTTAATATCATATGGCTTCTCTTATATGAGAAACTCCAAATATAAAGAGTGGAAGATGGATAAACAGGAGAAAGGGGAGGTGACTAAGAGAGAGAGGGAGACAAAAGGAAGGGGAAAAGGATGAAAAAAGCCACAACATGTTATGGACATGCACCTACTCTCCATGAGAAACATAATCAATACATACTGTCCACAAGAACTACTAAAAAATAAAAATAATCACACACTGGGTGGCTTAAACAACAGAAACTTATTTTCTCATAATTGTGGAGGGTTTCAGGAGGGTTAATCTCTTGGGAAGCCTTCTCTTTATCTTGTACAAGTTACCTCTTCTGGTGTCCCACATGATCAACTTTTTGTACTGTGCATACAGGTGACCAAAGTTCCTCTTTTTGAACACCAGTCATGTTCAATTAGAGCCACCTCTAAAGATCTCACTTCTGCTTAACTAGCTCTTTAAACATCTTCTATCCAAATATGGTTATATCCTGAGGTCCTGGAGATTACAACTACTACAGGTAAATTTGGAAGAAAGACATATTTCGGTCCATAACCAAGTTTAGCAGTTGTTATGATCTGACTTGTGTTTCTGATTTCAGTTTCAAAGAAGCATCGATAAACATTGAGTTCTTTACCGGTTTTTGTTTCTTGGTATTGGACTGGTAGAATTGAGTAAGCTCCACCACTAAGGGTACACAGAGAGTCCCGTCTACAAGGATCTATTACTCCCTGTAGACACATTTCCATAGCATACAGCCAGGCAGGGAACAAGTACAATAACAGGAACTAAGTTTACCCCCTTTTCAAGGTCAGCTTTCTCCAAATAACTTGCCAGAGTCCAGGAACAAATCCTCAGCACTACCAGCATCAGAAGGTGACTGTGTTTTCAAGTTTTCTCAGGCCTTTTGGGAGTAAGAGCTCCAGTGCCCAAAAAGTAGCAAATTCAGCAGGTCACACGGGTATCACATCTTTGTTCCTCAGGTCTGTACATTTGCCTCCGTGAGATTAGCTGAATCCAGCGAGGTTGTTCTCCCACAGCTTCTCTTTCTCTTTCTCAGATGTAGTTTGGGTATCGGCTCTGTCTTACTGTTGCCATTTCATCTTTTCTGTGTATTTGGTCCTATCCACTGAGCTGCCAGGCTGCTGTTCCTTACTCTTATCAGGAAAGTACTGGAACCTTTACAGAATTTCTGATTGTCTTTTGGTCTTGAAGAGAGAAAAACTCAGCCCTAAAGTTGCCATCCAGGAAGCTCACCCCATTGAAATTGTATTCCACTTTCCTACGTAGCTTATTTTGTTATGGTCAGAATGCCTGGGCACCATTCCAGAAACAGCTTCACTATTTCTACAGAAACATATTTAGCAGCCTCTAGTTTAGTTTTGTGCAGGTACTTGCATTCTACAGATATCATTCATCTAAAGTTCCTTTCTGCAAAGGAATGGGATTAAATGAATGAAAAGAACATAAACTAACTGATTAAACTTTTTTCTTCCTTGGTATTTTTTCTTTGAATAAATTACAATCAAAATTTTATTATTTGTTACGTAGCTATTGTCTTAAGAAAATTAAACACTCAGCAATTCCTTTTCTGTTTTCATTGTTGTTGTTTTTTGTAGTACTAGGGATTGGATTCAGGATCTTTGCTCTGAGGTACATTCCCAGTCCTTTCAAATATTTTTTTTTCAAATTTTGAGACAGGGTATTGCTACATTGCCCATGCGGCACTCCACTTTGACACCCTACTGCTTCAGTCCTCAGTAGGACCGGAATTACAGGCACGAGCCGCCACCTTTGGCTGTGCTTCTATTGTAATTCACAAGTTGAAATCTGGATTCCTGTTTTGTAGCATTCTTGTTGGAATTGAGTGGTATACAAAAGTCAGAATACATAGTATGTTCTCAATAAATGATAAATTCGGATTTTTATTTCCAGCTTAATGGATACAAAAATATACAAAAAATACACCCATAGTACTTAACTATGGACATGGTATCATGTCAGCACTGGTTTTTATCCCATTTTAGTAAGGTCTTTTTTCTCATGTTCTGTCAAATACTTATTCTTTCTTCAATGTACAGATTTTCTGTGTCAGCTCTGTCCTGGGACAGAACCAGGCTCAAAATGTACAATAGTGAACAATAAAATAACTGAAAATTCTGAAATTAGGCATCTAGATGTGGGAAAGACAGATACTGAACATGTGATATCTTACATGGTACATGCTATACATAAGTGCAGGTGCTATGAGCTCAACATTTCATGACTTGAATGTGAGAAACTCAAGAGCCACGCTTAAGCAGCACCTTCCTTTCCCTAATGGAATTCATTTAAAATATACACACAGACTCCAAATTACTCACTGATTCAGTCATGAGTTGAAGCCTAACTGTGCTATCAGCGTATCTGCAGCAGACTCAGCTTTTTGCAGATTCCCACGACTTGTGTACATTCTGTTCAAGTGACACTGATAGGAAAGGCATGTCCTGCCACCCCTGGGAATATATGTTTGTTGCTTCATGGGATTTGGCTTCTATAAAAAACAAGATGAGAAAGGCTTGACATGGCCTTTTGTTATGAGAACATTCTTTCTGGGTCCGTTCCTGGCAATACAATCTCATTTTTGCAAAAACTTCCTAACTCACACTACTTTATCCCAGCTAGGGTAGAGGTAGTAATTTGGAAAACTGACTGTGGTTTTGAGGATAAGAAATCAAAACAAATGAGAGTGAACTCAGATTTTTTTTTCTAGTCCCTCCCATGATCCTCACATCTGAATTAGCTCTTTCTTTTCTTCTCTCTTTCTTTCCTTTTTTTTCTTTTCTTTTCTTTTCCTTTCATTTCCCTCCTTTATTCCCTCCCTCCCTATATTCTTTTTTCCTCTCTCTTCCTCCTGTCCCTTTTACTCTTTATCCTCTTCTTTCTCCTTTTCTTTGAGAGGAGTTTACTTTTACCTCTTTCTCTCCTTTTTTCTTGTGCTTTTGATACTGTCAGAAAGTATCAAGAAACCAAAATTCCAAATTTTAAAAATGTATAATTGGTATTGTAATAAAAGAGGAAATAAGAAGCACTATAAAAGATATAGCTGCATGTATGTTTAGGTGTGTGGGATTGATGACCATATTTCTAGGTTCTTGTTGGATTGTTGAACAGATCTGTTTGCACTCTCACTGCTTGAGTGTCCGCTTTGTGTGCTTTAATTCTGTAACTTGAATAACTGTTTCTAAAAGAACAATATGTAATTTATCAACCAGTGATTTCTTACTGTTTATCTTCTTTTCTTGAAATCCTGCAGAGACAGAGGCAATGCGTTTGTAATACCCTGACTTCATCCTTTCTGGAATATCTGTTGCAATTTATCACTAGGCAGAATGGAGTAATGCAGGCATGTACATTCTGTGACAGTTCCCTCCAATTGTTCAATTTTAGATACAGATCTCTACAAGAAGAAATTAAAGAAACTACCAGCTGGGAATAATTATAGAACATTTTGTGTGAAATAGTTGTTTATTAAAGGTGATGTGAAAGCACAATGGAAATCTAATGAGACAAATGAAAAGTCAGTAGGTAGAGTAACTTTCACATTGACTGTAGTTTCTGGTGATGGCTCATGTGGCAGAGATTGTTAGAGGTGCCAGAGAAACTTATTTTGATATTCAGTGATCTTCACCTGTTAATGGAGTCAATGAGATCTTTTTTGACCCAGGAAAACAGAACAAAACCTAAATGGTAAAGTAATTGTACTATAAACATATTGAAAGATTAATATTTCTGTTTATTATAAAACCTATGTGTTTGAAAATGTTCTGTAAGTATATTCAAGAAAATTTGAAAATATATTGAAGAACACATTTAGAAGACTGATATACCAAAAGGAAAATATATTTAGAATTTTCATGAATTGATAAGCATCTCTCAATACATTATTTAATGTTTCCATAATTTCTTCATATATGGAAATAATATAATTTAGTTAACCAAGTTTCTATTGATAGATATTCAATTATAATTTTTGTCCATTATAATTAATGGCACAGAGACTGCTGCTTCAGTGAACTGTCTTTACCAGTGTCATGGCATAGTTGTGATAACATCTTATGACACTTTTCTAAAAACTGAATTGCTGGGCCAAAATATGCATAATTAAATGGTTTGTGGTAAGTACTGACAAATTTCTCTTCAAAAGTTCACCTCAATCAGGATGATCTAGGAGAATCCCTATTTACTAGAAATGGCCTAAGTAAGAATACAAAATAGAAATATGGTGATTTAAACTTTATTTACTGCTTTTGAGCAAACATTCACACCTTTTGATCATTTTTCTTTCTTTTCACTCTCAGAGTGCTGCTTTAAATTCTTCCCACCTACACCGCTGTGTGTGGTCTAATGGAGCTGGCCCTCCTCCCCTGCAGACACCTTGTCCTTTATCAGAGAGGAATGCAATGCTTCATCTGACCTTGACATGACAAACCTCAGATTTAGCAATAAACTCCTCTTATTTTCCTTGTCAGACCTGAAGGTCAGAGGTAAGGTCACCAATCATAGTGCTATTTTTGACAATGGAAGCCAAACATTATCTTTTCATCAAAAACATCACAAACTTTTCAATGCTTTCTCTTATTAAATTCATTTCTGGGTAACTTAGACTTAATTATATTCTTCTTTGGATCCTGTGTTTGGACTTGGTAGTTACTATGTTACTCTTGTAGGAGAAAACACAGCTTCCTTACTTGAAAGAGAATGCATTTGGTGGGATGTAGTCCTACCCAGCAACAATCCTGTTTGTTACACAAATTATCAAAGAGGAAATTTGCTGCCTCTGCCTCCTATCCTTGGCCTCAGCAGCAAACACATTTCTTTAAAGAACATAGTACTGATATGTACATACCACCATAGTACTGATAGTACATACCACCATACTGCCCAATATATCAGCTAGTAGCTACATGTGATTATTTAAGTTCAAGTTAAATTAAGTAAAATTGAAAATTCAACTACTAGTTGCATCAGCTATATTTGAAGTGATTTGTAAGTAAATGTAGCTAGTAGCTACTGTATTGAACAGAATAAATTACAGAAAATTTTCATTATGTAAAACAAATTTCTAATTGGCACATCTGAATATACATTTTTGGTAATTCCCAGAAAAAAAATCAGGGTGTAAATTATCTCCTTACTAAAGCTAAAGTCATTTTTAACCTACATATTATTCCTTTAAGTGTTTTTCTTTCAGAGGATTCTGTCCCCTGATTAAAACATATGAATCATTACTGGGCTAAGAGGAAGTGATATAGGGGAATGAAACTCCTGACTTACTATGTCTGGTATGAGCTCGTGTTCTCTAAAATCGAAGAATGAATTTTAGGAACAACGGAGGCAAGAGTAGAATATATTTATTGAGAGAAAGAAAGCTTCTGTCTGAGAGAGACAGAAGGGGTCCCAAGAAGGTTGCCAAGGACTGTGTCTTTTCTAGGGACTTTTATAGAGTAAAATCATGGGTTCAAAGTGGGGAAGACTGGGAACTCACATGGCAAATGGGCCTAAGGTGGGACATAACTATAGTCAGCCAATAAGACCAATAGTTCAGGTAAAATTAATTACATTAGGGACAAATGGGGAAGCGAGTCATGTAGAAAGTGGGCATTCTTACAGAGCAGTGACTCTTTCCTAGGGGGATGGGAACTATTTAGGGAATCAGTCCTCAGGATATGAGTGCATTTGTTTGGCCTTTTGTCTTGAGGCCTGGTCCACAGCAGGAGGTGTCTGTGTCCTCACAGCTGCCAGGTGTCTGCAGAGGACCTAGCACTATCTCACTGCCTATAATATTTCTGACTAACTCAGCTGCCTGCAACAGAAGCATGTACAAATCATTTGCTGTGAAGAAACTGATTGCAATAACATATAAGCATATAATGCAAGAGGCAAATTTACTTCCTCAGCAGCACACTAGCATAGACCAGTTTTGCTGGCTAGGTCCCATTTCTTACTTTCTGCTACCTTACTGTCATCAGGTAGCTCCTTCTAGAGCATCTAGTTCTTTCAAACTGTCCAAATCCTGAGCAAACCTAAGAGAACTACATGTGGTTCCTGAGAGGCAGTTCTGGGATCCTATGTCTGAGGCTGGCTTCATGTCTAGACCATCCTATTGAAGGCCTACGCGAGTTCTTGCCAAAAGTCCGCATGAAGCACTTTGAGAACTGTTCTGGACGTATGTTACAAAATGTTGTAATTAGTAGGTCAAACCAACTTCCCCAGCCAGTTTGGCATGCTTATAACCATGAAGTACCAGTCTGAGGCAAGGTCAACTGCTGGCCTCAGTTAAGCAGACATTCAACATGGATTTATTGAGCACTTACATGTGCCTAATGCTGTCTTCAGTATTGAAGGTACAGTGGTTCATGCCATCATTATGAAGCCATACATTCTATCATAAGTGAGAAAAAGAAATTTCTGTTAGCTGAAAATACTCCACTCATTTTATCATGATGCTATATTTTGGGGTAGCATGTTCTGAGCTCTGCCACTAGTCAACCATGGAGCTTCATGATCTATGATTTTGTGGTTTTCTTAAATAAAGCAATTCTTTTCTAATGCTCTAGTGCATAATTAGCTTATACTTAAGATTCCAAAGTCTCCTGTTTCAAATTCACTCAAGGCTTGGATTACCTTACATCTTCCACTCATAAAAGCCTCTGTTCTCATTTAATACTTCCTTCACCATGCTATTTTCAATGGATAAGTAAGAGTATTATAATTGCCACTCCCAGAAAATAAGGAACAAATCATCCTTTCTATACGATCTATATTAAATAAAACACAAATTTATTCAAACCTAGATTCATAATGAACAGAATGTTTCTGTATAGATGTACCTTTAATAAATGTTTTAAAGGCAACTTTCTGGTTTAGAAACAATAATGAGTGCTTATAATCTTAGTTATGCAGAGGTTGAGGCAGAAGGATCTCAAGTTCAAGACCAGCCTGAGCAACTTAGTGAAACTGTCTCAAAATAAAATAAAACTGTGAGGGGATGTTCATCAGTAGCATAATTCTTGCCTAACAAGTATTCAGTTCCCAGTATCAGAAAATAATATGACACATTTCTGTAAAAAAAGAACTACTTTATATTTTTATCCACATACACATAAAACATCTCTTATTTATTTGATAGACAATAATTAGCCAGATAGGTGAAAGCATGATGTCATGGGAAAATAGATTCCATGCCATGTTTTATGGAAAAAGAATTCTTTAGACCAAAATTTATTACTTTATAAATGGGCATACGTAGACTTGAGTCAGATGTTTCATTTTTTCTGGATCTTACTGGCTGTGGGGACCAAAGGAAATGGTGTGTGCTGGTTGTTTTCCTACCAGCAGACATGCAATTTGAAAGGACAAACACATTTGGAAATCTATTTAAAGATTAGTAATGCTAAATCCTTCTGAGAATGTTAAAGAGAAAGTCTCAAACTGCTGGTGAAGCATTTAATAATGCAAAATCATTCCTGATTACTTGAAGCACCCTGATTAATTGAAATTGATGACTAGCTGCCAGTTTACAGACAAGAAATAATACTATTCTTTGTTGGCTAATACAAGAAGAAAATTATGTGCAGTTTCTACTATTAAACATGGAAAATGAATTTTTTTTCAGAAAAATACATTTATACCACTAATTTTAAAAATTGAACCTTATAACAAAATATTAACATTCAAAGTATTATAGGGCATCAGTGAAATCTTATACCCAGACGTGTAGATATTGGAAAAATAGTTTCTGTGAGATTCGTTATTTCCTCATGAATTTAAGATGACTCTTTGCTGTAAATCATGTAGACAGTTGCAAAAGACTGATTAAGAAAATGTCTAAACTACTGTTTGTTTATGTGTTGATTCAGTATTTTGATCTGGTTAATATGTTTTAATTTGGACATTACTTTTTTACAACAAATATTGATAAGCACCTACTTTTAATTGAGGCAATAAAAACATTGTTTTAAGAAATGAAGGTAGTACAAATATCATTCATGATAGTAAAATAGTCATTGAATGTATGTTCATCTGTACGCAGTGCAGCAAAAGACATTAAGTTGAAAGAACATACAGTGGTCTCTGCCACTTCCAAGTTTATAAAATAAATATAGCAAGTGTTTATCTTGCCTATAGGCAAGGGTAAATCATTTTCAGAAGAGTTATATAGATTTAAAGTGGTCCTACATAAATGATTAATTACTTTTATACTTACAGATCTTCTGCAATTGTAAACGTTTGTAATTTTTCAAACCTGTAAGTTCCAAAACTAAAAAAATATATATTAATTTAGAAAAGAAATTGAAACCTTGCTTGAGAATGACATGCGCCTAATTTCCAAGGATGTAGTAAAAATCTCTTAGTATATACCATCCTATAGTTGATTCATATGGACTCAGGAGAAAGCTGTTTCTGACCTGCTTTTGACTAGCAGAACCAGCAGAACAGGTTTAGAAGGTGCAAAGAGAAAGTCGAAGAAATTCTTTGCTTCAAAACATGTAAGCCTTATTTAAATGTTATTTCAATCACAATGTGTAGTGCTGATGGTAAACACAGCTGTGTGTGTTTGTCAAAGATTCTTCATAAAATATGGCTCATCCCTAATCTAACTGAATAAAATATTAATGTATACAATAATGATGGAATTTAAACACACACAAACCTTCCAAAGAGAACAAAAAAATCCACTATAAATATTTATGTTTATTGTCATAAACATGACAGAACTATGGAAAGCAGGGATTGTTCTCTGAGGACAAGAGCAGTAATGCATTCACTACTGTGGTATTCATTAGTGAGTTCTGCTGAGTCTAGCTCTTTAGAGGCAATGAAAACAATTGCCAATGCATATCCATGCATTGGTAATCATTACTCAAAGAGCTACTTTATGCTACTTTAAGTGTGACACCTGTCCTTAAATAACCCAATATTCCTTCTTCATCACTGATTAGCTTTTATTAAGGAATAAAGTAATATCAAAAATAAGGCAAGGGGTAAGGTTAGAGTTCAAATAATTTTTGTCAGTTCTAGACCAATTTCATATATGTTAATACTTTTGTCTTTATAATGATTCTATAAATGAAGTGATTTGTAATTATATTTCCCTCAATGGGGAATACTGAAGCCTAGAAAGAGTAATGGACTCTCTTGTTCAAGACTACAAATCCAGTTATTGGTAAAATTAGTATTACAAAACATATTCTTAGACACTAAAGATCACTATAGCAGCCACTGTGTTTTTGCACAAAAAAGTATCAAAAATTGTATCAGTTGTCTGACAATAATCCATTTATAAGTAATCCTGTCAAAACTACTTGAAAAATAAAATACAGAAGGTTGTAAGTCTTCCATATGACTCCCAACTTGTGAAACACTAACTTAATGGGAGAAGAGTTCAGTGCATGAGAGGAAACGTTGATCAGTTTACACAATGGCAGAGTGACCTCTGTAAACTCACTCTCCTCAAACAATTAAGGTATAGACAAAACAATGGAAATGAACCATTTCATAATGCAAGCAATTAATCAAAACCATAAAGTAATCATCTTTCCAAGAGAACTAGTGCACTTCAATAAGATAGCAAAGACTATAACATTTAATGTGGGGACATTTCTATTCCTTTCCCTTCCCAGTTCACACGTTCAGTAAACAAACACCAGTTAATTGCAGAAAGCAGAAAGAGGTGATTGTATTTGAATCTCTGTAAACAAAACCAACCCTAAAGCACAGTCAAATTGTTGTATAAGTGTATAGATTCCTAGAAATTGGGCAAGTCAGTGTGTTTTGGCTATTTAAATTGACTCAGCAGAGTAGCAGATGGGAGGAGGGATTCAGGAACTTTAAAAGTACCTAAATATTTCTAAGAATCTAAAAACATTAGCATATGCAAGATTGTGTGTATACCTCACAAAGATCTGAGGCAATAAAAGTCATTAGTCACTCTTCCTTTTCTAATCTTGAGCTAGGAGGGAGAAGGAACTGAAAGGAATGTGCTCAACATAATTAGCCATCAAGGAAATGTAAAACAACCAAAGTGAGATACTACTTCATGTGCATCAGAATGACTGAATTTAAAAAACAATAATAACAATTGCTGGTGAGGATGTAGAAAAACTAGAACTTTCCTACATTCCTAGTGATAATATAAAGCGGTGCAGCTACTTTTGAAGAGATAAGAAATTTCCCCCAAAAAATGGAAAATATAATTATCTCATAATAAAGTGTTATAATTTAAATCTAAGGTATCCCCCAAAACTCATATGTGCTCAAAAGTGGAACTTTTGAAAGGTGCTTTCATTATGGGAATGCAGTACTAATAAAGGGAACCTGGTTGGAGAAGTAGATTATTGGGGCATAATCTAAATGTATTATTGTACCCATCTTCTCTTCCTTTCTTTTCTTCCTGGCTGCATTTAGGTGAGTAGTATTTCTCTGACATGCCCTTTCACCCTGTATTTTCTGCCTTGGAGACAGCCAAAATTGACTGAACCCTCTGAAAAACCTCTTTCCTTTTAAATTGTGAATCTTGAGTATTTTGTTCCAACAACAAGAACGTAACTAATGCGGAAAATTGGTACAAAAGAAGTGGGGTCATTATTGTGACTATTGCTGACCATGTGGCTCATAAGCCTTTGAAACTGGTTTGTAAGAGGAGTTTTGAAAGGTTTGGAGAAATAAGACAGAGAAAATCTTGCACACGGTAAGCAGAACTTGTTTTGTATTTCTGATCAGATCTCAGAAGACAAGAATGCTGATGGAAATGTAATTAGTAAAGGTCTGGCTTACAAGGTTTCAGTTAGAAGTGAGGATACAATTTGTAAGTGAACTAGCAAACATCTATGTTATATTCTGGCAAAGAATTTGTCAACATGTCATCCATATCCTATGTCTGTGTAAGACTAAATTTAAAGATTTCAGACTATTTTAAAAAAAGATTTTAGACTATTTAATATGATGGGTAGATTGTCAAAGCAGCCCAAACTTCAGACTATGGCAATGGATACTATTTGCTGCTTTTAGACAAATCTCTAATAAGACACAGGAGAGAAAAGCAGAGCTGAGGGATGTAAAAACTTTTCAACTCAACTAGTCTCCATACATCTTAGACTTAAGTGAGTAAATGGCAAACTGCTTTAAAAGGCATCACTTTGAGAAAAGAGCTCCAGGGTTCTCTGCTCAGTCAAGGTCATCTAGGATGTGTATTCTCAAGTTCAGTCATCCAGGTACACAGCCTGATGCAGCCAACAACTAGGAGGGCCTACCTACTGCTCAAGGTGGTGGCCACACTTGCATCAGCTATATGCTGCTGGTTTTACAGACATGCAGAATGCAAGAGTTTTGGGGTCACAGAGGCTTCCATGTGGATTCCAAATGAAAGCTAACCTAGGCAAGGAATCACTGAAAAAAGCCCAAGAAATTATAAGTGGGCCATTAGTGGACTGTGGGGGAAGAGAACCAGGTCTCACCAGGAAGAGGTTCTGCACCCCTATCATTTTCATTGTTTTGTTGGGTTAGGTTTTATTCTCTTTTGTTTTGTTTATGTCAAATCTGATGGCATGAGCAGCTATTTAAAAGATAGTAAGATATATTATGGTAGCCCTTTTGCATTTACTATTAGCTTGTTTTGAAGTCCTTTATTGTATTGTTTTGTTTTTATTGTTTCTACTCTATTCTGTTCTGCTTGATTTTTACTACTTCCAGAGGTATCTGCAGCTATTTTGAAAACAAAAGGCATTATGGTAACTATTGCTGAGTTCGTAAGGTTTTGAAGTCCTGTAACTTATCCTGGTTTATTTTCATTGGTTTTATTGTTTTATTTCCCTTAGTTTTATCCTCAAAAAAAAGAAAGAAAGAAAGAAAGAAAGAAAGAAAGAAAGAAAGAAAGAAATTGTGAGTGAAACTGAAGGGACAATGGAGACCCCAGGAATTTGTGGATGCCAGAAATGTGAATTTCTGCTGAGGAAATTTGAAGGCATTGAGCACAGCTGACCCAAGAAGATGTCATGTGATCAGATAAGGCCAGAAGGTGGGGCTGCCCAAGGCCTTCAGAGCACACATCTCACCAAAATGTATCCTAGGACTGTGCATGTCACTGCATGGGCATTGCCAACATTTGGTTTGCCTGTTTTTGTCATTTTATTTAGATTTTTCCTATCTCCCTATTCCTCCTTTTCAGAATGGAAATGTTTTTCCTGTAACAGAGTTTGATGGAACCATTTAATATCCCTTTTGCTTTTTTCCAGGAGCACTTAGCTCAACATTTGCTTGAGTCTTACAAGAGGTTTTGGAATTGTATTTTTTAGCAATGCTGGAACTATTAGGACTGACAATTTTTACACATGGATTAAGTGAATTTTGCATAATGAGATGGTCAGAGACTTTTGGGGAATCAGGGAAGAATATTATGATTTAGATCTGAGATGTCCCCCCAAATCTCATGTGTTTAAAACCAGTATTTTGGAAGTTGATTGAATCATATGTCATCAGTGTTATCATCCATCAATGAGTTTATATGCCCTTACAAGGTATAGATGGGTTGCAGAAGTGCATTGTTGTGAGTCTGACCTGAAAAGTTGTATCCCTGTCTTCACCTCCTCCTCCCTGTTTCTGTTTCCTGGTGTGCAGAAGTCCTCTACCATGCCTTTCTACCATGTCATTTCTGCTTTAAATCCAGTTAGCTATGGAATAAACCCTCTAAAACAATGAGTGAATTAAATCTCTCCTACTTTAAATTGTGAATGCTGGGTATTTTGTCCCAGCAACATGAAAGTGACTAACGCATCCACTATTTCTATTCTTTAGCATAGAGTCAAGAGTTTTAGCTACACAAAAACTCATACAGGTATACTTAACAAAACATTATTCATAACAAGAAAATGTGGAAGCAACATAAATGCCCATCAACTGATGAATGGATAAACAATGATATATCCTTACAAAAATTTTGATTAAACAATAAAAAGAATGAAGCACTGATAAATGCTACAAAGCAGATGAGTCTTGAATATATTATGAAAACTGAAAGAAGTCAGTTACCAAAGATCATGCATTATATGGTTTCTCTAGATGAATCAGTAGTTCCCAGGGACTGGTAATATTGAGAGAAGGTAAATGAATGTTACCACATATAGGGCTGCTTTTTTGGTCATGAAGATGTTCTAAAATTAGATACTGGTAATGACCTTATATTACTGAATATACTCAAAACAAATCATTGAATTATGTGAGTAAATTTTATGATATATAAAATACAGATCATAAAATAAGAATCAAGAAGTGGAAAAAGGGCCATAAAGATCTGGAAAATAAATGCAACCAAGAAAAATTCATTGAGAGAAACATACATATATATGAGTCCTTGAAATGTGTGTAGTACATGAAATTGTGCCTCAGAGTCTCCCTGATTTATATCCATATTCCAACTGTTTGGAATCTACAACTGTTTTTTTCTGTAAGTGAGCCTTGGGAAGAGCCAGTTTAACTTGCTACTCTTTCATATTCATATAAAATACCACACTGGAAAACATATCAACAGGGAGAATTTTCAATCAAATGGGTTAGATTTTTCATAAAAGACTAAGGTTAAAAATAATAAGTATAAGTTGATTTGATTACAGTAGAATCTGAAAGTTTGAGTTTTCCAGGGTATGAACTGATAAATTAAAGGCAATATTTTGAGACAACACTTATTCATTAATTCATTCACTCTCTCAGCTCCCTGTATCAAATTTGGAGTGAAAAAAGATCACATCTGTGGTCTTTTTGTATTTATAAACCTGCAGGAATTAACTATGACTCATTTTTTTTTTAATCAGTACTGGGGATCGAGCTCAGGCAATATTTTGAGACAACACTTATTCATTAATTCATTCACTCTCTCAGCTCCCTGTATCAAATTTGGGGTGAAAAAAGATCACATCTGTGGTCTTTTTGTATTTATAAATCTGCAGGAATTAACTGACTATGACTCATTTTTTTTTTAATCAGTACTGGGGATCGAACTCACGACTACATGCTTGCAATGCAGGCACTTAGGATGCTTAATTAAATCCCCAGCCCCCAACTATGACTCTTAAAACTGACAAACATTCAATCCAAATGGTTTAAAGCAAAAAAAAAAAAAAAAAACTGAAGTGAAAATGAATATTCAGGTAAATTGCAAGTACAAGGTGGTTGGTTGCAGGTAAACCTTGTTTCAGGGCCTCAACCATGTTTTCAGAACTCAGTCTACCTTTTCACTTGGCTCTTCTCTCCAACCAACACTTTTATGAGATGAGCCTTATTGAAAGGCTAACAAAATGATTGTAAACATTCAATTCCATGTTCACTTATTTTCAGGTTAGCAACCACAAAAGAGAGAAGTTCTCTCTCATTTATGAACTTTACAAGAGAGATTGTCAGTGTTTTAGCAAGCCTGAATCTCCTGCTTATCTTCATTGTGAGGGCAGAGATGTCAGAGAGGACCGGGCAGTGCCAGGACTCCATGATTGGCAGTTCCAGAACATGGGTAAGCAAAAATCATCACTACCCTTTGCTACTCCAAAGACATCTGTACAATGTTCACAAAGAATGTAAGGGGGCAGAATTTTTTAAATGCTATGTGAAGGACATAAACAAAAGTGGGATCAAAGTATAAAATCTCATTTGATCAACAAGACTTCATGAAGATATAAGATTTTAATTTGGCATAAAAATGATTTCTGATACAGGATTTCACTGGGTGAGAAATGGGAGAGGATTGCACAAGAGAATAGCAAGCAAACTTCTTGCTACTGAAAGGGTATTTCATCAGAATACAGCTGGACTTGCTCAGGAGGCAAAGAGAAGAGAGGAGAAAATCATCCCCACTTGTGGGAGACAACTCCATTGTCTTCCCTTGAATGCAAACCAATTACTGTGACTTTGATTATTTGGAGACTTATTTCCTTATACTGATATGTAGAGAGCTGGCTAGGGTATTTCCTTCTCTCTTCAGCTGGCTATAAGCATTGCAAATAAGGCTAGTTGAGGTATTAACATGCAATTTCTATAGCCAACAAACAGTCCTGTTTCTTTGCATAGTGTTCTCTGTAGCGGGGATGTTAGAGCAAATAGCTCCCTGAATGTCAACTGAGTAGGAGCCTCAAGATAAAGAGGCTATGACTCCCCCGGGGCACAAGAGTTTACATATCAGAACTGAAGTGATAGCCCCCCAAAACAATTCCATTGCCACCTAAATTAGATTATGTAAATTGATCTTTCCACATATCTTTATCTCTGCAAATTTACAGAGATGCCATTGTTGCACCTGGCCAGCCAGCTCAAGTTACTCACGTAATTCCCGCCATCCTCACTGTCACTCATCCCTGACAATAAAAAATAATAATAATAAATAATAAATTCTGGGAGAGGCCTAGGATCAAGGCCTTTGTCCACATGTCCTCACAAGGATTGGACTTGGGACCCCTTGGCTGCCCTTAACTTGGAATATGTCTTGGTGTTTCACTCTCCCCGTGGGTTGCATTGATGATGGTAGATTAGAATTAACTTGCTGGGATTCCAAAGATGTCTTAATAGGATTACAAATATAACTTTTTGGATTGTGAGGAAACCTAGAAAGAGGACTACAATATTTGCATGACTGAACTCATTATTCGAGTTTCCAATACCCACTGCTGCTTTCTTGAGGTTTTTCTACTTTTTCTCTCAGTAAGAAATGTCTGCAAGTTTCTATGTTTTATTATTTTTTACCAAGCTTGCCTTCTTTCTACTTCTAAACTGAGAAGCATATGCAAAGGAATAATGAATACTTGAGTGGAAAAAGCACAGGAAAATTTCTGCATGAATTAACTAAATGGCATTGGCTTTAGAAGCAGAGGAGCTCTCTTTATTGTGAGGCTTATACTAGACCACACATGTAATCATTGCTCCACAGTAGCAAGTAAGCCAAATGGATCTAGGCTACTAAACATCAAGCACTTGTCACAGGAAATTAATTCAAAGTTATTAAACATTCGTTATGCTTTTATTGACTCTTCTAAGAGAGAAATAAACAGGACTGGACAACTAAAAGTTACCTCTATTTACAAATCGAGATGAGCTATTTTGTTCATTTAAGGACAATGCTAAGGCTGAGATTCTTGCCACTCTTCACACTGTTTTCCCCACACATTTGTGTCTCTATTGAAAATGGATTTTACATTAAGCTTCTCACATTAGCTCAAGTTTTCTCATTCATTTCTCACTTTGACACTAAAATGGAAAACTACTGAGTTTAGATGCCACTTAATAGCCTTGGCCTTAGGCATACTGCTTAAGATTTTCATTTTCCTGTTACTTTTTCTTCAATTTAGGTTAATAATAGTGCCTGTCTCACAGGTTTGGTGTGAAAGCTGAATGACTTAATGCATGAGAAGTCTTTGAAACAGGGCTCAAAATAAGAACAAAAACTTAATCAAATCTACAATGATGTATAAGCATATGTTTATTTCCTGTTTATGTCTACCTAAGGCCTTGTGCAGGGACTCAGACTGAACCACGATAATTCCTTCATGTGAGACCTGACCATTGGCTTTGCCGCCCCACCCAAAACTTTCCCATGAGTATGAACACGTGAGACCTGCCATCAGAAAATGAAGGCAAATCACAAAACTACAAGTATTAGAACAATGAAAAGGGTTCGGCTATGATGTTTATGAAAGCCTCTATTATTTCCTTTCTTTACCATTTTTGATGCAGCTGTTTCAGACTTCAAAGCCTTGATTGCTGGATGATTGAAAGATAACTATGTATACATAGCACTTAGGCCAACATGAACTATAATACAAAATATTTTAAAATGTCAGAAAATTTTCAGAAAGTTTGAGTTTAGTCTCATCATATATTATAAGGCTTTTATTAGTTCAAAGTAAATTATATCTTACAGAACTGAGTTTTACTCCATAACTACATACAGTGGAGTAAGAAAGGTACATTTTTATTTCAGCACTTAGTACTTTATATGCTTTAATCCTTTTACTCTCTGCAGATAACTGTCCATTTCATTGCAAAAATCAGTGCAGAATGTCAGAAACAAACTCTTCCTATTTCACAGAAGCTGATCTTCAAACAACTTTTCACTCACACACCTGCTCCCCTTCTTCATGCCAGTTTCAGAATCCAGGAGGTCCCACCTGTCATTTGGGTGTTCTTGTTTTTGTTTTGTAATTTTCACTTTAAAGAGAATAAAACCAAGCGAACTAAAACAGAATAAAACTAATCAAAACAAAACAGTGTAAATTACACAGGACTTCAAAACAAGTTAATAGGAAATCAACAATGGTTACCATCTTCAAAATAGATACCTATACCTTCAGACATAGTAAAGATCAAACAAAACAGAACAGAATAGAGTCAATAAAAACAAAATAACAAATGCAATAAAGGATATCAAAACAAGGTAAGAATAAATCCAAAATGGCTACCATAATATATCTTGTTATCTTTGAAATAGCTGCCCATGCAATTGGATATAATAACATCAAAGGAGACAAAATAGAATAAAACAATGAAAATGATACAGGACTTCAAAGCAAGATAATAGAGAATTAACAATTCCCTACCACCTTCAGAAGGAGATCCCCATAGATGCTACATTGCATATTGTTATCCTCTAAATAGATGATCAGACCAACTTTAGGCCTGCAAAGTCAGTGAAACACTAAACACTGCAAGAATTAATTTTACCTCAATAGCTATCATTGCAGCCTATGTTTTTCCAGATCAGTTGGTCACTTGAGGTGGGGGGATTTTGGCTTTTTTGTCTCCCAACCTGTATGCCAGAAGGGCCTGGCATCTGGTTCTACCCCTAGTGCCTGTGCATGGCACTGACTTGCAGGGAGGGCTTGGCTTCTTGTTGGATTCTTGTTCTCCTCCCCTGCAGTCCACATATGGCACCAACTCACAGGAAAGGGTTGGCATCTTTTACCTTGTTTTTTTTTCTTTTTTTGGTACCAGGGTTCAAACTCATGACCTCGCGTTTGCCAAGCAGGCACTTACGCCACTGAGCTAAACCCCTGGCCCTTACCTTGATTTTTATCTAATGTTTCTCTAATGATTCTCTGCTTTCCCCTTTCTATATCAGGCACTTCTTGTTCATGAAATAGGCTCAAGTCTCTCCTATTGTTGAAAACATACCATACTTCTCCTCCTATTTTCTTCCAATTTTGCAGCAATGTGAAGCAATTATTTGCTCATATATGCTGCTCTCTTTTGCTCATACTCCTTTGCTTATCAGTTATGAGGGCCTGCAGACTGACTTCAGCTCTCCACTGAAGCTGGTGTCTCTGATGTGAGCAGCAGACACCTGGCCTACAATGGTGGAGACTGCCAGGCTCACACTTACTGACCTCTTTGAGGTATCTGATACCATCCACTATAACCTTATCTCTTATTACTAATTAATTAAGTTTATTGGTACATTTTAAATATACATAATGATCATATTTATCAAAGGGAATTTATATCTGTATAGAATATATCTTGATTTTTTTCCCTATGCTCCTACCTTCCATTCAACCCTTCTTCCCCTCCTTATTTACAACCTTTTTGCTTTCATTTTTTCCTTGTTTTCTCATTTTAATTTTTGCCTTTTTTTCCTTTCTACTTCCCCCTTCCTATTTCCTCTTCCCATTTGAATATTTTTTTTATTTCACAATATTTATTATATATTTTGGTCTTTGTTTGCACTTTTGGTTACTCAGACCAACCAAGTGATATTTACATGTGTGTCTGATTTTATTTCAGCTAAGAATATAGTCTCAAAATGCATCTATTTACCTAGAAATGTCTCAGGCTTATCCTTCTTTATGACTGAGTGGTATTCGATTGTATAAAAAAATACACATCTTTTTATCCTTTCATTGGTTGATAGGCATTAACCAATTACAAACTCTGCTGCTATAAACATGGATGTGCATATATCACTGTGGTAAGGTATTTTTAATTGTTTCAGGTACATACAAATAATAAATACCTGGGTCAAACGGGACCTCTAGATTTAGATTTTAGGAACTCTCAACACTGATTGCCACAGTGGTTGCACCAATTTACACTCCCAACATTGAGTGGAGAAGGGTTCCATTTTTCCTACACCCTCACCAGCTTTTGCTGCTGGTTGATTTCTTGATAATAGCTATTCTTTCTGGAATGAGAAGGAATCTCAGCGTTGTTTAATTTTCATCTCTCAAATGATCAGTAATGTTGTAATTTTTTCATATACTTATTTGTCATTTTTCCTTCATCTGAGAAGTGTCTATTCATTTCAGACATCCATTTTTCAATTGAGTCTTTAAATTTGGGGGTTTGATTTTTTTTTTGAGTTCCCTATATATTCTAAATATTAGTCCTTTGAAAAGTATCTTACATTGTGGGTTGTCTCTTTACACTGTTGGTGATTTCTTTTGCTGTGCAAAAGCTTTTAATAAAATGAGATAATAATTGTTGATTATTTGTCATAGTTCCTATGTGATCAGGATTTTGTTCACAAAGTTTTTTCTTACATCAGTTTCTTCAGGAGTTCTACCTATTGTATCTTCCAGCAGATTATATATACATATATATATATATATATATATATATATATATATATATATCTGATCCATTCAAATTTAGTTAGTTTAGTGCATGAGAGACATGGATCTAGTTTTAGTTTTCTCCATGTAGAACGCTAGTTTTTCCAGAACCATTTATTAAAGAGGCTATCTTACTTCCAATGAAGGTGTTTGACCCCTTTGTGAAAGATAAGGTGGTTGACTGTGGAGTTATATCTGTATTTCTTGACACTCCATTACACTCTTTGTTTACATAATAATGGGAAAGATCTATTATACCTGTTTTATACCTTATGTGGTTTTATTATATTTTATGTGGTTTTATTTCTCTTTACAAATTATTTTCCTCTTCTTGCCTTTGATTTTTCCCACAACTTTTCTTGAATATCATACTTTCTTACTTTTCTTGGATTGTATCTATTCTTCTGTCTTCAACTGACACCAGTAATACTCATTTAATCTCACCCCAACTGTTTATCTCTGAGTTCTGGCCTGGATCTCTAATGCCTGCCAAGGACTGTTGGAATTTCTTACAAGAACTTTAAATTTTAACTTATTTTAACTGAAAGATAACTTATTTTCTGTAAGTCTTACTCTATGTTTTCTTCTTATGCTAAAATGGCTTTTAATCCCCCTTTGTGTTTGACTATGTATGTTTCCCTCAGTGAGTCATCTCAGTAGTTACTCTATGCTGTTGACATTTCTGTCCTGGGAATGAAAAAAAAACTAAAATTAAGGATGCATTACTAACAATTTCAACTAATTATTAATTATTATTTACTAACAAGCTATAGAAGAAATGTAAATGTTTAAACTCTCCAGAAAGTTGTTTATAAATGAAATATAGAAATAACACTGTGTGCATGGGTGCATGTGTGTGTGTGTGTGTGTTTGGATAAACATTTGTATCCCCCTTAAAATTGCCATATTTAAACTCAAATAATAGACCATAGAATCTAAACTCTATGGTTTAGAGTTTACTAAACCATAAGTTTGCAGTAAGAATTTCAAGGTGTGTGTTTGTGTGTGATCTTGGTTTGTGTGGTTTAGACAACATTCTTAGAAAATATTTGTTTCTCACAGTTCTATAATTTTAGAGACTGGGCAGTCTAAGATCAAAATGCCATCATGGCTTTGTTCTGGTGAGGATCTTGTTCCTGGATTGCATATGGCATCTTCTTCTTATATTTTAGCTAGCTTTCTTTCTCTTTGTGTAAGGATGCTGATCTCATCACTGGGACCCCACCCTCATGACCTAATTGCCTCCAAGAGATTCTATGTTCTATTATTTGAGTTTCAATATGGCAATTTTAAAGGGGATACAAATGTTTATCCAAACACACACACACACACACACACACACACACACACACATGCATGCACACAGTGTTTTTCTATATTTCATTCCTACTACCTTTGCCATACAACAGCTTTAACACATTTTACCTAGAAAAAATAAAACACCTTATTTTAGTGTGTGAGTGGCAACCACTATCAGTTAATTCTTTGAAAAAAATTTTAAATACCATTAGTAGAAAGAACAAAACCACATCAGCAAGCAAGTCCAGTTTGGGAACCAGTGCCTTGCGTGGACCACCACCATACTGGAATAGAAAGACCCCTGCCTCTTCCAGCATGTGGACTGGCAAACAAGAGGTATTAACCCAACCTGTTGTGAGCAACAGACTTATCCAGAGAAACACAGGCTGTGATAATAGCTATGGAGGTGAAATGTAATTGGCTGCCTGTGGTGTTTTGGTGTTTCACTAACTTTGCAGGTCTATGGTCAACGGTGTGATCATGGGATCAAAGGATAGCAGTACATAGTGTGGCATCTAGGGGAGATCTCCTTCTGTGGGTTGCAGACATTGTTGATTGCCTGTGGTCTTGTTTTGAAAGTCCTATATTGTTTCCATTTTTTGTTGGGTTGTGTTTTATTCTCTTTTGTTTTGTTTGATTGTGTTTTATTCTCTTTTGTTTTGTTTGATTGTGTCAAATATGATGGTGGAAGAAGCTATTTCAAGAAAGATATGTTATGGTAGCAATTTTGATTTACTATAGGGCTTGTTTTGAATTCTTTTATTGCATTCATTGATAAATAAAATAAAATAAATACAATTAGTCCATATAAGTTTGAAATCTTTGAGGACAAGGTTTGACAGTTTATATTTTTCAACAGTATCTCCAAATATTTTATACAGACCATAAAATTTGACAGCTACTCTTTCTATAGTCTATTTTGTCAGTCTTTTCTCTTTCTACCTATTCTTCATATCACTGCAAGGATATAGTTTCAAAAATGTAATCAGGACCATAAATTTACATCATTAAAATTCTTAATTATTGTGCATCTCTAAGGAAGAAAAATTGAAACTCTATAAAGTGACATAAAAGGGTTTCCATAATGTGGGATTTTTCTCCTCCAGTATAGATAAATAAAGGAGAAAAACTGAAACTCAGGCCACAAAAGTTACTTGAGACTTTTTCCCCTCTTTGGGATTGAGGAAATTCCTGGAGCTCTTAAAGACAGTAATTCTATAAACTGGGTTCTGGACCTTTGCTTTTCACCTGTAATTTACTTATTTTCCTATCAATCACCATACTCAGGAAACATCATAAAGAAGACAGCACATCTCAGTTTCAAGCACATGTAAATGCTTGCATTGGACCATAGCCCACCAGAAGGAAGGTGTGACAGATTCTAGGAATACAGTTCCTAGATGATCCTTTTTAAGGACACTCCCCACCCACATAAAAACCCCACACCCCTAACCATAGGTGCCTTTCCTCTTGAGAGCCTTTATCCTATTTTCTTTTAGTGTACACTGTTAAAATTATGTGAGTAAATACTTTAGGCCTCTTATTAATGAGTATTGAATGTTCTTTTTCTGTGACGGAAATCAGTGAACAGCAACATGGCCCATGATAGAGTGAGTCAAGGTTCCCTGGTCCTACTTTGGAGAACCTCGTCAGAACTTGTCCTGTGACAATACTTTACTGTGACACTGGTCTTATGCTAACAGCATGCATGTGTTATTATCTGTATTTTGCTGACACAGATATTCTATCTACTCTCATTTCCCCCACTCTGGTACACCAGAAACATACAGAAGAGATCTTGGACTGTACCAAAAAAAAAAAAAATATATATATATATATATATATATATATATATACACACACACACACATACTCCTTCATGCATCTTCTCTGTCTGTCAAATGTGAAGCAGGGGGAAGAATTTAAGAATTTTTGGAAATGTTTCCAAAATATCTAAACTTCATGTTAGTTTTCTGGTTATAAATCTATGCATTGCTATTGCCAAATCTATTGGTTTCCAATGTTGTTGAGTTTTATTCCTATAAATTTTATGGAACCTAGTAATTTTAACTGATGCTGGTGCCAAATAAGTGATCTTTGAAAGTCTTGTGCTTAAAAGAACTCATTTCTTTCCATGTTTATCTGTCTCCTCCGCTTTAGCTCAGGCTAGTCCAAAGAAAACTACATAATTTTTCTCCTTCAGAAAGTCTCTAGATAAAGCGAAAACAAATTAAACAGATTAAACAAGACAATGATGCCTATTTACATTTTACTTGCAGATAAGCAATGTACATACTTTTCTTAGAGTTTTGTATTTCATAACAAAATATTCACTATTCTGAAATTTAAATTGAATTGAATTCCCTCTGAAAAAAATTGAGAGCTCCATGACACCTCTTCTAACTTTACTCCCAAGAATGGCTTTGGCTCCTGATCTTTACCACCTATCTCCTGAAAAGGATCTTCACATTTTAGAGGAGAGATATTTCAGAACAACATTTCTGGGGAAACTGAGAAGTTCGTTAACATGTCCGAAGTTGGGCCATTAGTATGTCATACAGGTTAAATTTAAACTCTGTTGTGCTTACCTCCGAAGTTGCTTTTCTTTGTATGACTCTTCCCTATACCTCAATATGCAAGAGAAAAGAGGGAAAAGAGAACACGTCAGTCAGATTTTATCTGTTTCTGAGGAACTTTGCCTTGCTTTTTGGGATAACTAGGGCATATTTTTACTTGATCAAACAAAAGGATCAAAATATAGTGTTACAGTGATCAATGAGACACTTAGAACAGTCCCGTATGTCAGATCCAAGAGATCATTGTTTCCTGTTCCCTGGTTCACCCACCAAGATGGTATTCCAACCCAAGCAAGAGAGAATGCGAGATAACCCAGGAAAACTCACGGTAGTTTTAAAATTGGTGCAGAAATTGTACTTTCTTCTCAGAAAACACATCATCTAGGTATATACGATTACTCCTTTTAATCTGTCAAAGTAATTAACACTTTTTCAGTGTAGAACCAGTCTTGCATTCATGGAATGAACTCAATCATAATGCGTTATACTTTTTAAAACATAATTTTCAATTTACTTTGTTAATATTTTTATGTCTGTGAGTTAGAGTAGTTTGTTCTCCCCACTCCCGTCATATTGCCAGTATCTTACCTGGTATATTAAGTCTTACTGGTCTCATAAAGTGTATGGTATTTTCTTCTTTTTGTCTCAGAAAGGGTTTGCATAGCTGGATTTATTTTTTTCTTGAAAATTCAGTAAAAATTAGTGGTAAATTCTTCTAGTTTTCAAATGACTATTAATGCTGTAAAATCAATTTATACTTTCCTATTAACATTGAATCTGTTTTAAAATTTTATATTTTCCTAATGATGTGTCCACATTATCTTTTAATTTGTGGGGTACTTATATACTTATTTTTAAAATCCCTATTAAAACTGATAAAATTTATAGTATTGTCCGACATGTGCATTTCCTTCTTAGTCTTTCTTGAGATTTGTCTGTTTCATTAACGTTTTCAACGTATCTAGATTTTTCAATCTGTTTTGTTTTGGCTTAGATTTTCTTCTCTCACTAATTGTTGCATATCCATTCCATTTTTGGTTTTTTTTTTTTTTTTTTTTTTTTTTTTTTTTTTTTTTTTTTTTTTTTTTTTTTTTTTTTTTTTTTTTTTTTTTTTTTTTTTTTTTTTTTTTTTTTTTTTTTTTTTTTTTTTTTTTTTTTTTTTTTTTTTTTTTTTTTTTTT
>PVLA01006375.1:0-43878 GCA_004027455.1 Hydrochoerus hydrochaeris | reverse complement strand
CTTAAAGTCACAGTGATCCTCCTGCCTCAGCCTCCTGAGTGCTGGGATTATAGGCATGCACCTCACACCACCTAGCACCTCTTTATTTCATTCTTTCTAGTGTTTTGGATAATATTTTTCTATTGTCTCAGAGTATATGTTTTGCTTACTGGCTTTTGCCCTTTCTGTTTTGCTAATGTAAACATATAAAATTTATAAATTTCCTTTAATATTGATTTAGTTACACTTCCAAAATTTTAATATGTTTTTCAGTACTAAATGTTAGATAATTTTTTATATTTTCTCTTGTTTTTTTTTTTTGTTTGTTTGTTTTGTTTTTTGTACCTGGGATTGAACTCATGACCTCACATTTGTCATGCAGGCACTTATGCCGCTGAACTAAACTTCCGGCTTTCTCTTGGGTTTTGAATCACTTCATTCTCATTTTGAAAATCCAAATCATGAAGGCTTTAAGTATTTCTCATATTATTAATGTATATTTCAGTTGGATTAAGACAAGGATTATAGGGCACATAATGCCAGATCTTTAAACTCTTTCCAGATCATTCTTGACCCATATTTTCATTTCATTTACTGATTTAAAAACTTTTTATCCGTTTTCTGGAGACACTTCAAAAACAAGAGGTATTAGCTCTTACTCCTCAAAATAGTCATGTTGACCAAAGCTCCAACGCAGCTCTCTAGTGCCATACCCTTTTGAGATTTAAGCAGTCTTCTGTTACAATATTGGTGCATCAACACTGTGCTGAAGCATTGCTCCTCTGATGCACTCATCACCTGATTTCCACTCAGGTTTTTAAGGAAATTATTCTTGTCTACCCCAGCCAGTTTTGGGTCATCACTAAAAATATACATCCCTTGTGAGCAAACGTATAGCATAAGAAGAATCAGACTATTTTTGGAAACTAGATCAGGATCCTAAAATGAAGCAGGTACTCTTTCACTTTGGAGCTGGGCTCTTTGCCTCATCCGTATTCATACTTTTGCCCACATAATCATTGTGTTGAGTATAGCGGAAGTACATACATTAGTAAACTTTGGTTGTTTTTCTTATATTAACCTTTTTTATTATAGAGAGTGTTCCAAGCTAAGTCAGAAGGGTAGAGAAAAAAAATCTCTACAAATACCACTATAATCCAGTCATTGCATCAGGGTCTCCAGCAGAAATGAATGAAGAGGAGCATTATACTTAACATCAACATGCAAACCATTAATTATATGTGAAAACACCATGGGACAGGTGCAATAGCAGAAGAGCTGTGGCATCCAAATAGTTCCAAGGACATCACAAAAGTTACACAAAGTAATGTTATGCTCTGACAGTTAAAGGACAAATGGCAATAATTTGGCAGTTTTATCTAGAAGAGATAAAAGGATTTGCACTCAGAGCAGAAGGTACAATCATAAATATCACAGAGAAGTGGCAAAAAGCCATAGTCTTGGGCTGACAAGTGGTTATACTACAACATGGTCCCCTTTCTGTGGAAGTTTAAAAGAAGGATTCGATGGGTAAGAATGGTTATGTCCACTATTATTGTTTAAGCTTTTAATGTTTTTGTCTTCTGGAAAATCTGCCAAAGAGAAATGCACAGATGGACGTTACAAGCTCCAGCTACTGGAATATTGTTAGATGCTTATTTGTGTAGGTGTGATATGGCAGGAGACAGAGAGAAAAGGCAAGAAAGTGAAGATCCTTATGTGAACTTAGTCATGGTCAGGTCACTGCATTCTGAACTTGTCACCTGATTCATAGACAAGGGCAAAGAGAGTGCAAGGATGAAGGATAAGGGCAAATGCACCTTCAGAAAAAAAGATCACAGGAACATATAAGTCCTATTGACAGTGCTCCAGTTTTCCATGTAGCAGTTACCTTTCTAACCACTATACTCATTTTTATTAACTATTTTATTACAATTATTATTTTTATAAGGACCCTCCCCCACACCTGTCTTGAAAACTACAGAGTAACTTTGCAGTCTTCCCTCTTTCCCAGACCTTCCTGCCTCCTTTCATTTTGTATTGGCATATTAATTTCTTCCACAAATGAGTCAGTAAAGATGGAAAAGTTCAATTAACTGAGAAGACACATTTATATATATATATATATCTAAAAAAGTATCTAGAATCAGTACAGAGCCTTAATTAAAAAATGATGTTGCTTTTATCTATCCTAATGAAAGAAAAATTATGGATTTTCTAACAGTAGAATAGGAAAATATCCTGAATCCAACAGTATGCTGCAGCCACCTGTGTGACTGTTGTATCCTTTCACTATCCCATAAAAGAGCAGTCACCAACCTTTTTTTGGCACCAGGGACTGTTTTCATGGAAAATAATTTTTTCAGATACCAAAGTGGAAGTGGTTTCAGAATGATTCAAGTAGATTACATTTATGGTTTGCTTTATTTCTATTATTATTACATGAAATAATTGTGTAACTTAACATAAAGCAGAATCCGTGAAGGCTTTGAGCTTGGTTTCCTGCTACTAGTCAGCCCCAGCTGGAGGAGAATGGAGGCCATGACACCTAACATTGTTTATGTCTAACCTACTGTATAATATTGCTTTGTTTGCTGTCACTATAGGAAATCCTGCTTTCCAAAAACAGGATATTGGAAATAGAAGTAGGCTCTTCACTGCTTTTGTGGCAGTCTCAGTAGTACATTTCACCTTGACTTTAATAGAGAATGTACGGAGATTTGAAGTTGTTTCAAACATATTTTTGAGGCCACTGTCATTTGTGATCTGAAGCAGTTGATCCTCTAGAACAAAGTTGACTTACCTGACTTAGTCACAAATGGATCTCAGACTCATTCCCTTCAGTTGAAAGATCTTTTGTGATGGGAAGTGATGCTCAATTTCACTTGAAAGTTGAGATAGGTGACTATGCACCAGCTGAAATAAAGACCCTAGCTAATGTTTAAAGCATGTCAAAAATTTCATTGTTCATTAGTTGCCCTCCTAATTCCAGTTTGGTTTAGAATGCAGCCATTTAATCTGCCAATTTAAATACAGTGGTTCTCCTTTGAAGTAACATGCTAATTTCATTGAACAGGTTAAATATGTTCTACAACTGACACATTCCCTGTTTTCAAAGATGCTTTCCAGTGACATTTGTTCTTTACTAATCTTGGCTCCCCAGCACTATGTTTACCACCTTAGCTCCATCTCAGGTCATTAGACATTAGTTTTGCATAAGAAGTGTGCAATCTAGACCCCTCCGAAGTGCAGTTCATAGTAGAGTTTACCCTTTCATAAAATTCAAATGCCACCTCTGATCTGAGGGAAGGAGAGCCTCAGGTGATGCTTTAGTTATTTTTCTGACACTGGGTCAAAAACATCCAACAGGTTATTTTGGCTCCTGGTTTCAGTTTATTGTCAGCTGGTTTCAAAACAGAAATGAAATGGCAGAGGAGCATCATAGAGGAAGATGTGCTTAACTCATGGCAGCCAGGAAGCAGAAAATAGGAGAAATGGAGATGCCTGGGACAAGAACACAAATACAGGTCACATCTAAGTGGCTTACCTGCAAAAAAATCCACTCCCTAACACTCAGCTACTTAACTCATCAATGGACTAAATACTGATGACTATAATGTGTCCAAGATTCTGTCACTTTGCACACAGTGAGAATTTGGGGGAATGCTTTACGTCTAAACTATAATACACAGTAATGCAAGAGAGGAGGAGTAACTGTAAATTCTGATGAAGATTCACTGGCGCTGCCTCTCACCTTTCAATGCGTAACTTGGTTCTTAACAGGGCATGGGCCAACACCAAAGGTTGGGGACTCTTGGTGTAGGATCTTCATAACTTCTGTTTAATCAGGAGCAAGACACAAGAGGACCCTATAGGGCAGGTATTGCCACTGACCTATTGTCATGATTTGTAAAGAGATCAGTACACATTTGATCTTGGCTGTTTTGATTCAATCTTCTATCATGTTCCCTTCCAACAGTCAAAGAAGTAAAATATTTCAACACCCTGATTCTGAATATAATTCAGGTTGGATTTTTTGTAAAGCTGTATTTTAAATATTTATAAACCTCAGTCTTATTTCCTAATCAATTTCTATTTTATTGTATATGTGAATACAGACTATTCACGTATACAATGCATAAAGAATGAAATCCTAAGTGAATAAAACTTAGAAAAAAAGCCTCACAATTTTAAAAATTAATTAGATGTATGATGCTTATCGTGTCTCTATGTCAACCTCAGATATTTTCAAGTGATTTTCACAAGAAAATTGTCTGTCACAATATCTATTTTAAATAGATCTATTTTAAATATCTATTTTCATAATAAGATTAATTAATTCTAAAATTTTGCCTTCAAATATCTTTCTATATTTGTTCAGAAGAGCTTTGAAGGCCCTGTCACAGTTATTTTTTTCTCTTTCAAGTGTACTTGCTAATATTGAATAAGATACATTTTTCTCACCCTCAAGTTGTTTTTTTCCTCTTTAGAGGGTGCTGAGTGCAATATGACAAAAAAATTAAAAGAGACTTCAAGTTTTGATATGAATTTTAAAATACAAATTCAAATTTTTTTGTTGTCATTTCAGCTTCCATTGCTTAACCTCTTTTCTTGCAACATGTGGGTTCTAAGTTTCCAGAATTTTCCTATAGTTATAATTCTTTAAAATGAGCATCTCCCTTAGAAAAAACATGCACTCTGCCTTTTGCCTATGAAACTCTTAAGGCACAGGCATCATTCTTAATTCTTTTCCCAGAGTTCTGCGAACATAGGTTGCTGCATGCTGCCTGAATCTCTGTACCACAGCACAGGATTTCGTGTACCTGCTGGATTGAGGGGGCCACGTGTGTGCTGCCCACCTCCAAGCCCTCCTTGTTCAGGGCACTGATCCCTTTGTTCTACCAAACTGCCACTGATAAGGAAATGATTCAAAATTCCTGATTTTGAATGACTGGTCCTTGCATAGACACAGGAGAATCTCTTAATGTGTGTACAACTTGTGCTTCTCTGAAGGAATCTTCCTTTCTCATTCTGAAGTGGTATAGTAAATAGGAAATTTTAGCTGGAATGTTGAGGTACCATAGCCACAGAACTCCACACTGAGATGTCAGGCTCAAATTTAGATTTCAAAGAAATATTTGAGAACTAATTTTACAAGTATAGATACCTCTTATCAACAAGAAGAAGATTTGAAAAAGTAGGTAGAGTGGAAATTAAAGGACCTCTTGGAAGGTACCTTATTAGATGAAAGAGCTTTGGGGAGTAATAGGAACAGTGCCACTTAGTTAAAGCATGGTGATGTGACAAGCATGTCATCAGGTCACTAGACAAATATTCTCTGAAGTTGATGATGAAGGGATTGATGCTGATTTCATCTCATGTCTGATGGCAGCAGCCAAATAAAAGTCCTGGCTGTGGAAAGTAGTTGAACTCTTCTGGGATTGTTTGTCAAAGCCACATACATCCTTGAGAGAGGATGAGGAAGAAGCAGCAGGAAATATAGCCAGAGGTCTGTGCAAGAGACATGTGCTATGCTGTGTGGCTGCCAGGACAGGAGGACTGAGTTCCCATCAAAGGAGTTACTGAATGGATGAGAAAATGAGCATCTGAAGGCCAGATGCCAGGACCAACACCCAAATGCCAAAGGACAGATTACACTGGGGAGAAGATTTAATCTCTTAATGAGAAGTGTGTTTTGTGATTAGAGTGTTGAAAGTGACTTTTGTTACTGAAGAATGTATCATAAAAGTTAGTGGATGACACAAGCTACCATTCTAGAGGGAGAGGTCAACCACCACTAGGGAAGTTTAAAGGAGAGTGAACAAATAAATGTATTTTAATGATTTTACCCTAAGAATCCATCAGATTTTTTTAATACCATATAGGATTGTTTTCTTTGTCTTAAAGCCTCCAGGAGGCAAGGACATGGGTTCTCAGTCTTTGAAACCCTGCACTATGCGAGACAGAATCATAGGCATATGATCTAAGGCTGACAAAGCCCACAGAGCATAACCAGGCTCTACAGCAGAGCCTGCTCACCACAGCAGAGGGTGCAGGTGGCTCTTCAGGTGGAACCAGAGCCAGGTGGTCTTGGTTAGAAGGTTCCTGAGGAAAAGTGATAGCAACAGGGTGTTATTGTTTTTGGAGAGGGAAGGTACCAGGAATCAAACTCAGGACCTTGCATTAGCCAGGCAGGCACTTATGCCACTGAGCTGTATCCTATACCCCACCTGAACTTCTTAAAGTGAATAATTTCATGGCTGTGAAGGAAATATAAGTACATACTGAAGAATGCTTCCTCTGTAAAATGGCATTTGATTCAGATTAACTTTTACTTTCTTCCCTTCTATTTTCTTTCTTTTCCATCCCACTCCTTTCATCTTAAATATTTTTCCTCCCCAAATTTGGTGTCCAAATGGGCAGAGCCAAGAATAGAAGTCAAAGTGAGGTAGAAATCTGATAGAGAACTAATACTTTCAGAATTTTTTTCTTTTTGACAGCAATTTTTATCATTCCTCATAAGAACTTTAACTTAATGTTTAACTTTTATAATTAAAATCCTTGTAAATGTTTTGGGACAGAAGACTTTTGAAAATAACTTGAGATTTGTTTCTCTAACTATAGCTCTACCATTTTGAAGGGCACTGAAATATAACTTGTCTTAAGGAAGAAGCATCTGACTTTAGGTGGCAAGATGATTATATGCTCCCCAAACAAGCCAGGACCCTGGGTGGAGCCACTGTCATGTGGCTACATCTTGGGCAGTCGAAAGTTGGCATACCAGTGTTCTATAACATAGAGAACTCCACAACATACTTCTCCAAAATATATAAACTATCTATGCCTGCATTTCCTTATCTTCAAAATGGAAGTGGTGGCAATACTTCATAATGATCATCAAGAGGCTTATATGAAAAATGTGCTTAGAATGTTCTGACTCATAGTACTATAAAAACATTCTTTAACATGATACTGTGACATCTTTTCTTTCAACCAAGAGAGGTTAACAGAGAAGGAGCTGCCTATGAGATTTTGATGAAATTTAACCCTAATGAAAGAACAAAGCAAGATACTCCAGTCTAGTGTAAGAGGAGAGCTGGGGGCCACACCAAAATGGATGGAGATGCAGAGATTTGAAGGAGAAAGCATAGGAATCTCTGAGAAAGGAAAATATTCATGGCAACTCAGTGAGGAGAGGATATCTAGATTTGCTTGGAGTATTCTAAGGAAAAGGGGAATTCTAAGACTTGCCTAATGTTTGATTTATGTATCTAAAACTCAGTTTACAAATTTCTTTTTGTATTTTTCTTTTGCAAGGATCATATTCTTATCATTACTTTCATGGAATGGTAATAACCTTTCTTTTTTAAAATTTTATTTAAAGAGAATAAAAAGCAAAACAGAAAAAAGGGAAGAAACAATACAGAATTTGAAAGAAAAAGAAAAAAGTAAACAGTAAGAAATCACTAGTTGATAAATTACATATTGTCTTCTAGATATAGTTGATCAAGTTATAAAATTAAAGCATACAAGGTGGACATTCAAACAGTGAGGCTGCAAACAGTTCTGTTCAACAATCCAACAAAAACTTAGCAACATGGTTATCAATTCTACACACTTAAACATACATGCAGTTATATCCTTTAGAGCACTTTCTTTTCCTCCTTTTGCTTTTAAAGTCCATTATCTGTTTAGTTATATCATGTTTCAGCTTGTTCAGTACCTTACTGATCTGTTTTGTTGTTATTTACTTTTTATTTTTTATTTATTTTAATTTTTTATTTTGAAGGTAGCAAAATACAGTAGAATAAGACAGAACAAAACCAACTGAGATAGTGCAGTGAAACTGGTACAGAAACCCTCAACAGGTTACTGGCATAACAGTAATGGGTACCATAGTATATCCCATTATCTTCACAACAGTTGTTCTTTCAATCAGGTATAGCCAAATCAAAGGAAATACGGGACATTCTAGAACTTATCAAAACAGAACAATGAATAGAGCAATATCATTAATCAGAACAAAGCAAAACAGTGATAACAATATTTGCCTTCAAAGAGATGGTAGAAGGAAATCCTCCCTATTTACTACATTGCATATGGTCAACCTCTCAAGAGATGTCTAGATCTCTGGCTCTCACTTGCTAACAGCGGGGTGGGGGTGGGTGGCTTTGATTCTCAGCCTGCACGCTGATAGGCTCATGGGAGCCGCTGAGTGACTCTTCTCCTGCCTCATGCCAGGGGTGCTCACCAAGAGGGAAGGCAAGTTGCCCCTCTGTGCTATGCCTTGAGTCCCTCCATGGTCAGAACTCTGGAGCTGCTGGTTCTCCTCCCAGCTCACGCCAGGGCCCCCTACTGGGAGGGCGGGCAGACTGCCTTTGTGTGCTGGGCCCTGAGTCCCTCCATGGTTGGAGCTGGTAATAACCTTTCTTTCAGAGTATCAGTGATGCCCCGGGGTGGCAGGGGTGTTAGCTCAGCAACTTAAGTGCCAAGTCTGGCAAGCACCAGGTCCTGAGTTTAATCTCTGTTACCAAAACAAACTACACATAAAAGACCAAAGTATCAGTGAAGAGTTTTGAATGTCTTTTTATTTTTTTTAATTTTAAAAACAAAAAAAGGATTAAAATGGTACAGTATTTCAAAAAGTAAGATATTAACACTAGTTAATATATTGTATGTTGTTATCTTGACTTTTGCTAAATTTGTAATGGCTACTGTTCAGGCACTGATGGATTGATGGAAACAAGATGGACTAGAGATATGAACTGGGTCTGATACAAGGTTTCAGAATGAAAGAGAAATGAATATATGGATCTGGCAACATTTGTTTGAATTCATTCTGAGAAGCCAGATTGGAGCTACTTGAGTTTAAATATTTACAGCTCTATTTTCTTGCAGTATCCACAAGTCTAAATGCTTAACAAATATTTGCCTTGCTACTGAGAATTCAGAATAAAAGAATGAAATGCGATGGAGGCAGTGGAAGATATAGAAAGATTCCAGATCATAGAGAAAGAGTGATTAAGGAAGCCATTTAGGATGAGAAAGATGCTCATTTAAAAATCTAGGATGTTAGCATGTGTTGAGGACAGTATAAAGGGCAGAGAAGCTTCTTTCCACAACAGTATGTCCAGAAAAGTAATAGGAGGGAGAAGGCAGAAAATAAAAATGAAAACAACTTTCATTTTCAAAGATCTCTGAAAGATCTGTGTGAATTTGAAATCTGACAAAGAGGGGTAATATAGATTCTGCAACAAAGAGAAGAAACCAAGAATTCAGTGGAGGAAAAGGTTAGGGCACCTCCGCAAAGCAACAAAGCCAACACAAAGACCTCGTGCTGCCCTGGAAGGAAAGAATACTGCAGGCACAGCTAGAAGACCACAGTGCAGAGTGCTAAAGGAGACCACGGTAGGAGAGGCAGAGAAACAGGGTGCCTGGAAGTGGAAATAGCTCCTTTTGTTCCTTTGGTGATGTCAGCAAGAGGTAATGGGTAAACTAGTTCCCTCCCTCTCATCTTTCATCCTCTTCATTCACTTCCTTTCATTGTATTTATTTTTTAGGTAGGGGAGGTTTGGAAGATTCATTTTGAATATATATACAAACATTTAGCTTTTTGTAGTAACCCGTGTGCACATGAGGGTTTCTGTGTGGAATGACTTGAGTGAACATCAATGCAAATGTAAATTTAAAGGATGATTGTGCAAGGTCCAAGGCTGAATATTCTGTATGTCTCACAAGCTCTCTAGGAAGAGGTATCTTGGATTAAATCTGCAGTAACTACAATGTATATGGGAGGCCAGTTGAAAGTGTTATTTTTTTCTCCCCACTGTAAGAATTACCAAGAGTAAAATTGTAAAACACAGAGCTGAGTTCCAAAAAGGCCTCTGGGTGCGATATTAGCTGTGCGATGGCTTATGGAAATACTTCTGGGCAGCTACAGTCTGGTTAGCTGCCTGAAACAAATGTCTCCCCACTTGGGCCCCTGACTCTGTCTGACTAAACTAATTTGCTCAGAACAAGATGCACACTGGTCATATCACAAGAGCATGTTTAAGTAAATATAATGCAGCTTTCTTCTGTGGTCAGTTTATTGGGCTCTAGGCAGGAGCTTGGTTCCCATCTGAAAGGATGTCCTAACTTTGCTGTTGAACCAATAAAGCTGGAATAATATGAAATGGCATAGCTTTTAAGTGAGTCTGCAGTAGAGCGAGAATCTGCTGCAGTGTTAGTGTAGGTGAGCTGTAGAACACAAGAAATACAGCCCATGAGGGCCAGGCCTTTAGTTGAATTCCTCAAATGGGATCATTCCCAGGGAAAATAGAATGTCAGTTACAGGAACAGACTTCTGAGCTGGCAAGACAATTTCCAATTCCCAATGTAGTCCTTGAGACACATGACTATGTTATTGACCCTCTCTGTACCAATTTCTTCATAAATGAAATAAGAAAAGAACAAGCTCAAGAGGTTTTCCCAAAGTTCAAATAAAACTCATTAATAAAGCGTTGGCACACAGTGATTTTCAGCTCTGACTATACATTGGAAGATTTAAACCAATCCCCATGACACTGTGCTTCAGTCCAGACAAATTTAGCCACAAACTCCAGAACTGAGACCTGGTGTTTATATATTAAAATGTTCCCAAGTGATCGTAAGGCCCCAGGAAACCTGAGAACCACTGTGAACCATACAGTGTGTACCCACAGAAAAAATGCACAGAAGTTTCAATGATAAAGCATAAGAAAAAAAATCATCATTTCACAGGCATGTAACTCAGACAGTGAGTCCGATAACTCAGATAACAGGCTACCTTCCATTTAAGCTAAATTTATTAAGCCATACTCTGGCTTGTATCTAGATCTCCCCTCAAAGTCTCATGCATATAGGTGGAACTTTTTGGAGCTTGTTGGATCTGTGGTGTGTGGTGCTGGGATTAAGGGTCTGTGGTACTAAATTAGTCCATATATTGGAATAAGCATAGTTATTGGTGTGGTTGAATAGATTTACTGCAAACAGAAGCCCCACCCTGGGTATGGGTAGTACCACCCAAAAGGTTTATTGCCTGAGTGAGATAAAAGGGAAAAGAGGCTCACTATTGCTTCCTGTCCACCAGGCCATGGACTGTTTTTCCTCTCCCATGCCACAACGCCTTGGAGCCAGCTAACGGTGGACTGAACAAACTGTGAGCCCAAACAAACCTTTCCTCCTTTTAATTTTGGGTGTCTGTGTTTTTTTGCAGCTATGAGTAAAGTAACTAACATTAGCCTCTACATAATAATTTATAGCTGTTTATAAGCAACAGAGTAGATACACTCTAAATTTTCAATCTGACTCAATCACTTCTTATTTGTACAATCCTGAGAAGGTTATAAACTCTGTTGCCCAAGTATCTTTATTGTTAATACTGATTTTGCCATCATATATGTTACAAAGTGTACATAAGTTAGTATAAGTAAAACCATTTCAAAAGTCTGTCACTTTGTGAACATGAAACATTAGCCTTCAGCAGTAAAGAGATGTGTTTTTGAACTTTTCAAGATCTCTTTGTGCTAGAAAATCATAATATAAAGCAGTAGTGGAAAATCCATGGCACGTGTGTTACGCCAGATTTTATCAACATTTAAATCTCCAAAATTTTGCCATCACTGCTCTAAACTACACTATAGTTTTTCAAATTATGGTATGCCTCGGAATTATCAATGAATCTTGTTAAAATTAGATTTCTTCTTGAATCTGACACAAAAATTCAAAAAATCTCTACTATTGTGAAAATACTAGATGTATTTGTCTGGGTTCTTTAGAAAATCAGAGCAAATAGGAGAGATAGGTAGATAGATAGATAGATAGATAGATAGATAGATAGATGATAGAAAGATAATAAATAGACCGATGGACAGATAATTGACTTTCCCATCACTAGGACACACTACCTGGCACCCATGATTTAAAGGAAAGCAGCTTAATTTGGCTCGTGTTTCAGAGGACTCAGTCAGTGATCTGGATTCAAGAAAGAAATACTGAAACAGACGTAACCTAACTGCAGAAAGCAGTTTAGCTCCTGACAGCCAGGAAACAGAGTAGGGGGACAATGTCAAAGAAAAACAGACTAGGGATCATATGTATTGTACAAGCTCCCACTTCATGACCCATCCAGATGCACCCAGGAATGTGCTTTACTGATTATTATTATTATTATTTGTACCAGGAATCAAGCTCAAAACCTTGCAGTTGTCAGGCCAGTACTGTGTCACTGAGCTATATTCCTGGCTGCTTTACTAATTTACCAGAAATTTATTCATCTAATAAATTCCACAAGTCAGAATTAATGTTCACAACCAACCCCTAGTCCACTTTGTATCCAAGCACATCTCTTAAACCATAATGAATCTCTGAAGAAAGACAACAGCAAACTTATAATTTAGCCTAACACAGTACAGCAATCTTATGTACAACTGGACATGCAGTAAACTCTTCCTGAAATCTTAGCTTCAAATTTTTCAAATGCCTAAATCCAAGTGTTTTCTGAAACACAAGGCAAATTCTTGGCTGTGAACCTCTGTAGAAATTAAAAACAAGTTTCATAATTCCAAGGAAGACTGGCATAGAGTAAATATTTCCATTTCAAATAGGAGAATGCGAGATGGAAGAGAATAGAACCAAAGCAACACCAAAGCCTATCTTGACAAATATTAAGACCCATAGTTCCATACTGAGCATTCAAGGCACACTGTAGTAAAATGTGAATTTCAAAGCCTCACCCTATATCTTAACTGGTGCAGCCCATAGGCATCTTTCTTGGGCAGCCTCCATTCACAGATCACAGCTTTCTTCAGAAGACATTCCATATTCCAAGCATCTCCAATTTCCTGGGGTCTCATTCAGTTTTATTCCCAAAGTTTCAAGTACTACTCTCTCAGTCACTTCTTGCCAATACTTCCAGGTTTATTTTTGAAATCTTGGTGAAAACCTCCCTGGTTCCATAACTTTTGCATTTTCCATACCAGTAAAACCAGAATTATGCAAACAACGCTAAGGTTGGCTGTTTCTTGAGCCTTTGAAAGGTAGAGTTCAGTGAAATGAATCCCAAGAACCAATCCCTTGGAGCCCCTTGTAGAAGAAAAGTTCTAGAGACTCTTTCCTTAAAGGAAAGGTTAACACATTTGCACTATTGAGCATACAGTGCTCAATACTCTTGCTGAGTCTGAGACACTGTCAAGGTATCTTTCTTTTTCTCCCTGTACAAAGTAGCTGGTTTCTTTTTAATGGTGTTAATCTCTTTAGCAGCCACATGTCCTTTGACCCTAATTTTATACATGGTTCTTTGTGGGACAATATTTATGATTTTAAATTTTTTCTGTTCTTTTTTTGTTCCTGGGTTAAAGCAACAAGCAGTACTTATGACACAGTCTGGATATTGGGCTGCATTGAAACTTCATCCACCAGATCAATTAGCTCACCATCTGAACTCTTAGTCTCCCACCAAGTGTCAGAATATCTGCAATTTGTAGAAAAATTTTCAGCCAGGAGTAAAGCCCATCAACTGTAGTACAAACTGCCAATGGAGTCACTGTTCCTAGTTAAACATTCTGTCCCTGCTGTTTATTACCTGCCTGCCTATCAACATTCTGGCTTTCTGAATTATGACAGAATCAGCCATTAATCTCTGTTTTCAGTGTTCTGGGGCTTCTCCAGTCTGCCTCTCTAAATTTTTTTCAAACACTTCCCTGAAGTCAGTTTCAAAGGCCTCATATAGTCAAGCATGTTCATGGCAGTAGCCTAACTCTTGATATCAACTTTTTTGTGCCTGATTTCCCATCACTGGTATACATTATCCAACATTCACAACTTCAAGGAGGAGAGTCTTAATTTAGCTCAAGTTTGAGAGCATTCAGCCCATGATCACCTGGCTTCAAGGCAGAAATATGACAGAAGCATGTAGTTGTGCAAAACCACTCAACTCATGATAACCAAGAAGGAGAGTAGGGGAATGGAGAAAATTAGACCAGCTACCATACAGCATATCAACAGTGAAGCCTCCATGACGTACCCAGACACACTCAGATGGTATGTTTACTAATTCACTAGGTATATCTTAGTCCAGTGAAGTTGACAGGTGAATTCATAGCCATGTCTTCATCACGGGAAGATAGATGATAGACAGATAGATTGATAAATAGATAGAGATTTATTATAAGAAATTATCCTACCCAATTCTGAAGGGTAAGAATTTGAAGGTCAAAAGTTAGCAAATTGGAAGTCTAGGAGAACCAAAGATAAAAATTTCAGTTTGAGTTCAATAGAAGAAAATTTTGTTTCAGCTTGAAGTTAGAGAGAAAATTTTTTCTCATTCAAACTTTTATTCTATTCAGACTCTCAACTGTTTAGATGACAACTATTCAAATTGGGGAGTGTGGTCTGCTTTGCTCAGTTTATAAACTTAACTGTTAATCTCATCCTTAGACATATTCAGAAATACTTTTAAATCAAAATATATGCCTGAGTTCCCAGTGAGGTTGATACTTAAAATCAATCACTATACCAGATTACGAATCGAAATATATATAGTCCCAATTCCATGAATGATGTACTATTGGATACTGAAGGAAGTAAGAATTGACTGTATTCCACCTTTGTTTCTATAAAATAGAGCCAAAAATTTGCTTTAACTCATCAAAGTGTTTTAAGAACCAAATGATATAATCAAAATTTATACATGGAGCAAAATTGTGTATTCTGAAATATCTTAGGAAGTTTATAGCATTATCTAATTATGTATATATAATAAAAGTTCTTTGTTACAATTACTTGTAATCTATCATGTTTCAACAGGATATAAAGTAAAATAACGGCACTGTGTCACAAAAAACAAAATAGTTTAGGTTTGATAATCAGAAATTTTAAAAAACAACTTTAAAGAAGACTCAAAGAAAATAAAAATATAAAAAATTTGGAGGATGAAGATTAATATCTCTCCTTGAAGTGGAAATTTTGATGCAACCTCAAAGTAAATAGTCATTGCTAACTTTCTTTTTTATGGTTCAAAAAGAAAAATAATGACTGCTATTGAGGAATAAAGATAATAATTATAAGCAAACTAGATATGTTTTATATAGGTTATCATCCTAATTCTTTGTTAGAAATGTGATGTTCTAAGGGGAAATAACAAAAAATCTACACCATCTCATAATTTCCTTTTATAATGCACCTAGCATTTTTATTGTTGTTTTGGTATTAATTTTTTTTGAGACAAGGTCTTGTTGTGTAGTTCACAGTGGTCTTGAGTTCACTTTATAGTCCAGGCTGGCCTCAAACTCACAGTGATCCTCTAGCCTAAGAGTGCTGGGATTATAGGTGTACACCACCACACCATGCATGCATGTAGCAATTTAAGCACTATTTGTGTTTTGTTCCTTGATAGAATCTGCCTCATAAATACACCATGTTTAGCTAATATTCTATAAAACCTAATGCCATACTGGTCCCTTATGTAATGTAATTTAAAAATGATAACAACAAACAACAACAGAATCCTGGAGTGTTAGTGACCTTTCCTCTCCCACTCAAATGGGGAAAACTAGGTGAAGGTAAGTCATTAAGAATTCGAAGTTGATAAAATCTTTTAGAAGTCTTTCACTTAGTAAGGTGTAGGACTCCATGGCAAATCAGTCTGTCATGAACTATCAAAAGATCCTGAGGAATTTTTCATAGAAATTTCTGCATCTGTCTATATCCTTTGAAATGGCCCTAAGCTACTTCTACAGGCAATCAGTCCCTGGTAAGTGCTGTACTTCATTACTTGTTCAAGTCTTACCAGAAGATCTGAGGTGACTCATGACTTGTGAGTCTCTTTTTGCTCAGACTATTATGGAGAGGGTCAAATGACTGGATCCCAACTAACCATAGTATCTTTGGGTCTGTCTTGCTGAGTTGGTAGCATTTAGCAGCACAAGGCTTGATTTGTATTAAGAAAACAGTGCTGAGGGGAGTCATATATTCCCCCAAACTCCCTCTAAAGGGAAAAAGCCTCAAAAGCAATGGAGAACCACCAAAACTATGTAAAACCCTGGGGTAAATTTTGAAGCACAAGGTGCAGTTCTACTCAAAAGCACTGTATGAATTATAAATATTTCAAGACTTGGAACATTACTAAAAATAATCTGTTAAAATTTACTGAAATGATATTTCAAATCCACCCATTATGGGGAAATCCTACTTTGTGTTCTGTGGTTACCCTTCTCCTCCCCAAATTAGTCATACTGCACTTTTGGAGTACAAAAGGTACTCTTTTCATTTTAGATGACACTAAAAATATTTATTTGCATTAAATCTAATTTTGCTGTCAATAAAAAAGGTTAATTTAATAAATCACATTGAAATTCTTGTTGTGTCTTTTTTTAATGTTGCATCATCTGTCAAAATTACTTTATAGTGATTTTAAAATTGTAATTTCACTTATGAAATTGTCTTATGTTCATGACTTTACTGATCTTTGATATTTTACTGAATATTTTAATCATTGTACTAAGTTCTTTTTTCTTCTATTTTCCCCCCAAGTTCTCAACATTGTGAGATTTTTACTGGATTCTTGCAAAAGTCAAGCACAAGCATTTATTCTGCTCATTATTCAAGTTCTCTTTGCCTCTCTTCCTCCTGAACCATGTAAGATGTTCTCTCCATTCAAATTTGATTTAAATGTTTGTTTTGAAATGTCCAGAAAAATCTTATAATTCCTTATAAAATAGAAAATTAACAATCAAAGATTTTGAAGTCAGCCAAGAAAGTCTAAGAAAGAAAGATGAATGTATATGTCTCTCAGACTTAATGTAAAATTAAAAATTTATAGCAAGTTTAAAAATAGGAGTAATCTTTTGAGGCAAAATACCAACAAAAGAAGATAATAGGATCTTTGCCTGGGGAAAATTTTCTACTCCTTCTTTTTTCTTTCCCAAATTGTCTTTAGTAGAATAGTACTTACTGCTACTTCAGAGGAAAACGGTAGCCAGCTTGTGCCTGAAGCTAGGCAGGGTGGGAATTATGTAAAGATGCTCAGTGATGGTGGGATTCTGGGATAACAAACTCAGACCTCTCTAGTACTGAAGCACTGATTCTCTTTCTGCTGAGAGAGCTGGAGCTGAAGCTTACTGTAGAATTTCTCTCAAATAAAGGTTAAACTCCTCAGAATCTGCCTTCCTCTGAGTTTGATTGCTAGCTCTAAATGAACTTGTTCACTATCTCTATTTCTTGGTCCTGCCCATTGCAAACCAAGTAGAAGATACTGGCACAAGGAAGCCAGTGGTACAAGTTCCTCTGAGCGGCTGAAGAAGAGGTGCCTGGTGGCTCAGGCGCAAACAGTTGTTGAGTATGATGAGCTGATTCTAAGGAGACAGGCAAGTCAGGAAGGACCTTCTGGTAGACCAATGGGGCATGATAAACTGATTATCTTGACTCTTTGAGCCTGAGGTTAAGAAAGAAAGAGAGAGAAAAATCAGTTTTTAATTCTGGTCATCCAGATCAATCTGTTTTTACCTCTAATTCAATAGTTTTTGTTTTTTTGAATTGTGGATTTAAAAATGACTTTACAGTAGTACACTGTTCAGTAAATGTAACACGTATTCAAATTTACAATTAGCCATTCTTCTTATCTACTGAGCTTTTTTTTGACATATTAAATTCTGAACAACTAAAACAGAAAACTAAAACAGCACAGCTTACTGAAAATTGTAGCTTTTCATAGAAGAGATTTTAGATATCAAATGTTTCTATAGGTTCGTAAATCCAAAAATCATCAAAATTTCTGAAAAGATAACAAACTCGGACAAACTTTCTTACAAATGAAAGTATTAGACCAGGCACTTCTCACATTTTGCAGGTGGTAGCATCACACAGAAATTGATTAAACAACCTTCTAACTCCAGTAACAGCTTTTGTGGCCTCACTTCCAAGACTTATCTTCCAAATAATGGTTAAACAATGCTTAGCATAAATCGTAAAGGTATATTCAGAAAAGTAGACTAAAAGTATGACTAAGTTCATGAGTAGTACACTTGGGTATGTACCTTATTGAACAGTTAATTTAAAAATGTACAAATAAATGGATAAAATTATACTGCATCTGTAAGGTTACCTGTTGAAGATTGTTTTAAATTGGTATAATAAAATGTTTAGTTGAGAGAAATTAGAGGAAGTTTCCAAATAATTTACTTTTTCTTTTAAAATAGTTTTGAGGCATGATTTGCATATTAGAAATTCACCCAGTTTGAGTATAGTGCAATGAGGTTTTTTTAATGTGCACATCTTGAAACCACTGCCCAAATATTCCATATTGTCTTGTACTGAATCCCTTATTTCTGGCACTGCTTTACTTTGTTTATCATACTTAAATTTATCATGCTTAAATTTCATACAAATAGGTCTATCGCCATACTACCCTGAATGTGCCCAATCTCATCATATAAATAAGATCTTATACTAAGCAATCATTTGTGTTTAACTTCCTCTGCTTAGCAAATTTTTAGATTCACATTGTTGTATTTACAGAAGTTGGTTCATTTTCATATACGCTGAGAAATAGTTAAGTATATCAAATTTGGTTAGCCTTCATGTTTTTATGCACATTTATTCTTTATCAAGTTTTGGCTAATATGAAGAAATCTATGATTACAAGTCTTTATGTGGAAACACTTTAAAATTATTTTTAACATTTTTCTTAGGATGTTTTTAGGTTTACAAATAGTTGCAATAATAGTGCAGAGCATTTGTATAAACACTTAAACCATTTTGTCAAAAATCAACATGTTATATAACCATTGTACATTTGTTAAAATTTGGAAAAAACATTGAACTGTACTATTATCTAGAAATTATTCAGATTTCACTAGCTTTTTTTTTTTTTTTTTTTTTGGCAGTGGACATGAGAGGTTCTGACATCCTTCCTTGGTAGGCAAGTGCTTTATTACTGAGCTACATCTCTAGCCCTTCTCGTTTTTTTTTTTCCAATATACTTTTTAAAATTCAAGATCTACTGTAAGGTATTACACTGTTTTTAGTTGATCTTAATCTCCTCTGACTCAGTTCATATTTCAATGTTTTGGGTTTTCATGACCTTGAGAGCTTTGAAGTATGTCATTCAGGTGTTTTATAGACTTCCTTTGAAGATGAGGACATTGTCTGAGGTTATCTCATTATTAAAATGAATTTATGAGTCCTTGTGAAGAAGTCCAGAAAGGAAAGAGACCTTCTTCTAATATCATATTGGAGGCACACAGCATCAGCCTGAGTCATCTCTTGTGAAGTTAGTCATGATCATTTGGGTGTCTGTCAGATAGCTCGACTGACCTGTAACTATTTTTCTCTTGCTTGTGTACTTTTAAAAGTGTTCTCTTTGGGTTAAGGGTTATGTTCCTTTCTGGAGATTCTAGTATATAATTCATTTTCTTATTTTCAAGCTGTTCACATTTCCTGTTTCATGGTCTTTTCCATTTTCAAAGACATCAAAAGCGGGTTGAATATTTACCAGACTTCTTCAGCCTGGTACTGACTCATCTGTCTCTATATCCTGTTTATGCAGACTTTTGTGATTATATTGGACCTACTCAGAGAGTCAATAATAATCTACCAAATCTCTAGGTCAGTGGATTAGCAAACGTAATTCAGTCCCAACCTTAATTGCCCCTTTTATGAAAAGTAATATATTTACAAGTTATAAGAAGTAGGATATGGACATCCATGGGAAGTTATTATTTTTGCCTTAGCACAAAATTATAATCTAATACTGCATTCTTTATTTTGCTTCGCAAGTTATTACAGCTTTGCCTTTTTTCCTGTATGTTTATACAGATCTTTAAATATTTTAGTAATTCTTTATTTTCTGCCAAGAAAAGATGCTCCAAGTTTATCTTGTATTTTCTTCATTCTAGTCTTAGAATCAGTCATTTCTCTAAGGAGTCACAATTCTTCTTACTGGAAATGATATTTACAACATCTTGGTTCTGATTGTGCTTGTTTCTACTGAGATGTTAGTACTTCTAAATACTCTCAGTAGTTAGCTGGGGAAATATATGTATAGTCACTCATGTGTGCAACATATTTATAATTATTTCTTCTATATCTAAATCTATATCTATATCCATTCTCATTGGTTTCTGCAACTCCAACCCAGTACTTCAGGGTTTGTTCAAGACTTATCTCCATAATTTATTTTAACTTCTTTCTGACAGACATAAATCTAGTATCTATGAGTTATAATTAATTTACTTATTTCTTTAGTCCTAGAACACATGTAGTTTCAGAATTGCTAATCCAGACCTCTGGGAGAAGCATATTTATCAACTAGAAAGCTATTTATTATACTTATTTGGCATTTAGCTATAGTCTTTAGTTGAAATAACACTTGCAAAGTTACTTAGGTCATATTTTCTTCTCCCAGTTGCTCTCTGATTATGCGTAACTCATTTATAACGCAAGTAAATTAATTTTTCATTCTCTGAATTCCATCCCTGACCTTCTTGGCTTATTTTTAAGAATTTGCATACAGTAATGTTTGCTGTGTTTGAATTATAATTCTGTGGGTTATGGCAAATTCATGATCTGGTGCTCATCAACCAGCACAATAATAAAAATTTCATCACTATACATATTCTGTTTTTGTGATCTATCACTCCCTCCCTTTCACAGCCTCTTATGGCCACTTATTTTCCATCCACTGGAAAACACTGTTGTGTTTTCAACAGTGTCATGTAACTGGAAGCATTCAATATGCAACCTTTGTAGCTTTTGGATCTAGGTTTTTATATTTATATCTATTCATTTTTATTGAATCAGTGGATTTTTCCCCTTTATATTTCTGAGTACAGACTCTAAAGGATTTCTAAATTGTTTTCAGTTTGGAGTACATAAATATTTGAACAAGAGAGAAACTGTGTGTGTACACACGCACATGCACACGTGTATGAATTTTCAGTTCACTTGGGTGAATATGTAGGAAAAAAGACTGCTGGGTTGTATGCTAAGTATATGTTTAACTTGACTACCACTCTTTCAAAATAGCTCTACATTTTGACTAGCACTAAATGAACATTTCCCAGCAATTCTTTTTTTTCCCTCTATTGCTAAGTGAGACTACTTTCCATCTCATCTTGTGCCCAGTCACTTATCCATCTCTAGGATTGATGTGTCCTCTCAGTTGTGATGTGACCTGGTCAGCCTTCCTATGCTCAGTCCTTGGGAGAAAAAAAGGCCTTTCCTTCCCCTGAACCCAGATCAGTTCATTCTTGGGAATTTTCATCTCAGTCTTACCTCAGCACTTTGAAGGAGGCACCTACCACTGTACTGATTTAGAAAAATCTTAGTAAAGTTTGTTTCCCAAGACTGAGTATCTGTGCAGTCCTCTTCATGGAGCTAAGACGACTTCATAAAGATGAACATTTTGTACTGTCACTTTTCTGATTAAAATACTTTTTTTTTTTTTGTAATAGGGACTGAACTCACAACCTCGCACTTGTCAGGCAGGTGCTTGTGCCGCTGAGCTAAACCCCCAGCCCTTAAAACATTTTTCACAACTCTCAATTTGCCACTTGATAAAGTTCAAATTCCTCGACATTATGTGCAAGAGTCTTTCAGAGCCTCCTTGCTTTCCCCTCTGGTCTCACTTGTCATCAGTGGCATGCTGTGATCCAACGAGACAAACATTTCACTAACCTCTCAGGGTTGTAGAAAGTGCTGTTTCTAAGGGTTTTCACAGTGTCTGTGCTTGTCCTGTGATGCACATTTCTGAACCTTGACTTTCTGCTCATTTGTCTGTGTCTTCTATACTCTACCTTCTGTATAGGCAGAGTCTTACTCGCTGATATAATTCTCAGGAGTTATGGCAGTGCTGGGAAGATAAGTATGCTTTGAGATGAGAAGTGAATGAATGAGTGAATAAATGAAAATATCACTGTATTTATTTTCACAAGACTTTGTAATCCAACCCAAATATTTGTATAGATTTTTACTACAATCCATATCTTTAGATTTTTCAAGTGGTTACCAGTTCAGCAGTACAGGAGTCATGCACATAGAAAAGCTATAAGTTTGCTAGAAATTTTTATAGAGCAAGGCAATGCTTTTAGTCCTCTCATTATATTACACAACATAAGGAGGGCAGTAATAGCTTGTCTGGTCACTCATGTAATGAACCTGAGTCTGGCTTGTCAAAATGACCTTGCAGGACTGAGTGAAGGGATATTACAACCATCACAGCAATTGAAGAAAAATTGAAGGCCCAAAACTCATAAAGAATAGGTGAGTCATAAATTGTAAGCAAGCATGTGTGGCACCTATCTTTAAAAGTGCACATAAATGAAATAAACAAGTAAAAATGAGATCTAGCAAATTGCTTGTCAGATAGCTGAGACCACAGCAGCAAGAATCATCTTACCATTATTCTAACAATGCTGCATATAGACAGGCTGAAAAACAACATGAATAATACTTCTTGTTTTTAATTAGGAATGGTCATAGTTCAATGAAAACTTGAATTGTTGCAGATTCTGAAAGTTAAGAGGCATTTAAATGCAGATTACTCTAAAGGACAGCAATCTCTGCTCTTAAATGTATGATCAGATAAACATATCCATGTGTGACACTTTGAAAATCTTTGATTACATAATTTGCAAATTTCCTTTTTTACTAGTATATGTTTATAGTATGCAAAGTTCACATTCATCTGGGGAATAGATATATGCACACAGTATGGCTCATTTCTTTTTTTAATCCTCTTCCTCTTCCCACACAATTTCTTCCTGTCTTTGAATTCCCCTTTCCCACTTTCATTTTTGTTGTTTTGTATTCTTAACTCATATGTATGACATGCAATGTTCGTAAGCATTTAGGTTATTAGGTTCCTGTCCGTGACATACCTTAATTTCTCTTACTTCCCTTTTCCCTCTCCTCCTCCTCTCGCTCTCAGTCTCCAGAACCCCTCCCCATTTGCAAGAGTTCTATTCACTTCAAATTGCAAAATTTCTATCTTGATTAGTGTAGTGGAGAGTACAGCTGTGAAGTAACTAAAGTTTCAAAATTTCTCCTGCCTATTAGGTATGTGGCCTTTATTGAGGAAATTCTACAGTTACTCTTGATTTTATCTGTAAAATGGAACAAAGTTGAACAAATTTTCTCATTCAGAGCAGAGTCATCAAAGTTTCACATTGAAAGCAACTTTTCCTTCTCCACACCCTATGAAACAAATGTCTTCCAATGGCAAAAGTGTCCCCCTGAATATATTGCCTCAATGATAAGAAAATAACACTATTTTCTTAAATAAACTCTAAATTGAATTTACTTAAGTTTGATATCTAATTCTGGCTGGAGTTAGATTGTTATTTTTTTCTTTTTTCTGCATCATATTCTGTCATATACTCTAAGCAGAAGAACCATTCTTGGTGTTCACAACTATTGCATTTTTTATTTTAAAGAGAAAAATAATTTAAAAACATGATAATTAGAGGCCAACAGTGGTTAATACATTGCCTATCACTATCCTATCTTTAAATTATTTAGATTACAAGATATTTGCATTTAATTCCAAACAACATTAGCATAAAACTTTCTTTTCAATGAACTAAGATAAATTAGTACTATAACTATCTTAGCTGACATTTTTATATTTTCTTTCTACTTCTCACGCTAGAGAGACAATACAGTGTTTATACCTGTGAGTCTGATTTATTTCACTTGTGAGTATGTTACATCTAGTTACCTATAAATGTCTCAAGTTTAACCTTCCTTAAGACTGAGTAGTACTTCATTGTATAAAACTACCACATTTTTTAACTGTTCTTAAGTTGATGGGCATTTAGGTTGTTTCCAAGATCTCACTATTACAAATTGTGCTGCTATACACAAAGGTGCACATGTATCACTGTAATCTGATGTTTTAAATTCTTCTGGGGAAATACCCACAAGGGGAAGTCAAAGAATGTCCCATGTGCATCTGAGAAGAATATGTATTCTGATATTGTGAGGTCTATAGACATCTACTAAATCCATTTGCTCAAAAGTTTTATTTAGTTCTAATGTTTTGTTACTGATTTTTTGTCTAGTTGATCTGTCTTTTTGTGACAGTGGGGTATTGAGTTCTCCCAATACAATTGTATTAAAGCTTATTTGCTTTTTCACATCCATTAATAATTATTGTATATAGTTGGGTGCACTAACATTTGTTGCATATATATTTATGATTGTTATTTCTTCCTCTTGGATTATTCCTTTTACCAGGATGTAATGATCTTCTTTATCTCTCTTAATCAGTCTTTCCTTAAAATTCATTTTATCTGAAAATAGAATAGTAATCCCTGCTTTTTTCTGTATTCCTGTTGCATGGAGTATTGTTTTCTATCCTTTGACTTTCAGTCTATGAATTTCTTTTTAAATTAAATGTGTTTCTTTTGTGCAGCGTATTGTTGGATCTTGCTTCTTGATCTATTCTGCTAGTGTGTGTGTGTGTGGGGGGGGGAGATTGGTGAATTGAGACCATTAACATAGATGATTAATACTGATATATAGTGCCTTATCCTCATCATGTTATTTTCCTATTATTTGCTACTCCTTTTTTTCTTTTTCCCTTTCCTCTACTTGTTTTCCTTTCCTGGTGGAATCCTTCTGTTTGGGTCCTTGGAATTATGGTCATTATTATCTCTTTCTAGAACGACCTTTAGAAAATTTTGGAGTGCTGGTTTTGTGGTCTTACATTTCCTCAGATGTTCTTTGTCATGAAAGTATATAATTTCTCCATCAATTTTGAAATTGATGTTCTGCAGGATACATCAATCTGTGTTGAAATTTGTTTTCCTTTAGAATTTGGAGTACTTCACTCCAAGCTCTCCTTGACTTGAGAGTTTGTGCTGAGAAGTCAGTGGTAATTTTGATCGGCTTTCCTTTTAAGTGATTTGTTTCTTTTCTCTAACAGCTTTTAAGATTCTATTCTTGTGTTGAATTTCTGGAATCTTGACTATGATATGCCTGGATGTAGATTTTTTTATCATTACTAACTGGACTTCTATATGCCTCCCTTATTTCTCTATCAGGAAAGTTTTCTGTCATAATGTCTGTGAACATATTTTTAGTGTCATTTATGTTATCTCCTGCTTATTCATTGACTCTAGTTAATGTTAAATTATTTTTCTTTGTCTTGTCTAGCAGCTGCTGGATTATTTCTCATGTTATCTTTCTAGTTCTGAGAAATCTCTCTTTTCCTGGTCACTAACTGAAATATCTGATTATCTTCAATATCTGAAATCCTGTCATCACAATGACCTAATCTGCTGTGGATACTTTCAATAGAGTTTTTATTTTTCTGGATCTGTTTTATGGATTCCATCTGTTTCCTGTGCTGCCCTTCCATAACTTGCTTAAGCTCATCTATTTTTTTGTCTGTGTCTGCTCTAACATCACAAAGCATAGTGGGTATTTTGGTAATCTCTGTAGTTATTTGAGAGATTATTTCTGGTTCCCTTGTTTCCAGAGCCTCCTTCAATTGTTTTGTTACTACTTCAGGGAGAGTTGGGACGGGGTTTTCAGATTTTCCAGCCTCATTGCCCCCTGAGTTTAACTTTGGTGAACATGGTGTCTGAGGTTATGTCTTGTTTAAATGTCTTCTCGTTTCTTTTCTTTTTTAGTTTAATTCCTGGAGTGATACTTTGTTAGTTGCCTAACCATATGAACTGAATTTGTGACTATGTAAGAGAATGCAAAAAAATTATATAAATATGTTTTTAATTTGTTAATTCTGCCCTCAAAGTTAAAGATTTAAAATGGATTAAAGAGAAAACAGAGACGTGGGAAAAGAGATTACAAGTAGGTTGGGATACAAAGATGGATCCCACCAACTTGGAGAAACTGATGAAGAAGACTGATGGAAAAGAGCACTGGAAGAGATCAAAGGCAGAGCAAATCAAACCACACCAACAAGGAGGATCCACACTAACACTCACACTCAAAAAAAAAAAAAAAGAAGAAGAAAACCATAAAAGAGAAAGAGAAATAAAAAACCAAGCTGAACAAAACAAACAAGAAAAGTAGAAAAAAAGGTCCACTTGCAGGATTCTCCCTGGATTCACCACTAAACAGCCTATGGAGACAGTGTCCTGAATCATGACACTATCCCTGCAAGCCAGGAATTGCTTTATGATGGAGTAGTAAACAACCTTGGCAGCCCTGCCTGGAGACCAGAATCAATGAGCTTGCCTCAGTATAAGCAATTTCCATGGGTCTGCACCCAGCTAGGATCTGCTGCAGGAAGCTTGAAACACTTCCAGTTTTGGGTTTATCTGGCCCACCTCCAAAATGACTCCCAGCCAATAGCTCTTTCCCATGGGAGGCCAAGTCCGCCATACTCACCGCTAGCCAGTACAATTCTCCCTCCCCTCCACTGCTGTGTCTCTCTACAGAGGCCTCTGGGGGTCACCAGCCACCACCATCTCTGTGACCATGCATCCCAGGTTCCCCCTCACAAAGTGAGTCTTGCTCTGGGCGAAGGCACTGCCAGTTACCACCTTCTTCTTCATTGAAGTTTTTTCTTTTTACTCTCTCTGTGGGCTTCAGTTCAGACTTTGGACTCTTCCTGGGTCCCAGAAAGCCACTTCCTTCCTTTTTTTCTTTCTCATGATGGTATACTCCTGGGTCTAGATGGTGTCTCTCAGAGAGGCTGTTTTTCTCTGCTGCTCACTATTCCATCATCTTCCTAGAAGTTACAGAATTCAGATATTTCTAAAAATCTTGAAAGGAAACATATTTGTTCACCAGTTTTGCCTAAAAACCACCAGCTGGCTATCAAGCTCTCAGCCCTACACTTTACAGTTAGTGCATTTAGGTTTCTGTCCCAGTTGCATTCTGATACTTCCAGGTCTCATTTGCACTTGGAGCTCTATTCTTTTTAAGTTTGACTTAACTTTTTAAAAAATAAAAATTGTATTTCGACCTTATTTATCCTAAGAATCTCAACCCTCTAAACATCCTTGACTAGTACTTTCTCTTGCAGACTAGACTTTATGCTCTTCATCTCTGTATTCTAGGAATTATAACTTCTGTTCACCAGACACTGGCCCAAACATCCAATGTTTCTTCTCCTTGGTGATCTCTAAAGGTTTGTATCACTCTCCTGATCTGATGCTTCGACTCTGGCCATTATCATTAAGATATATATATATATATATATATATATATATATATATATAATTTTTTCTCTAACCCACGTTGCTTTTTACTACCATAAAACTCCTCTTTCCCAACATACCCTCCATAATGATCACAAAAGAGATACCATCTTGTTCAAGTTTCTCATCATTTTTGAGACAAAATACCCAAATATGAAACTTAAAGAAGAGATTTATTTTGGCTTACATTGTAGAAATTTCAGTCCATGTTCAGCAAACTTCTCCACAAACCAGCATGTCAGAGGGTTCAGGGAAAAGAAAGCTGCTCAGTGTTTGCAAAGCAAAGAAAAGAGGGAAGACCCAGGGAGAAAGATAATGCCCCACTATGTCACAGGACCCCAGGGACCTGCCTGTAACCAGGCCCTAACCTTCAACATAAAGCTAGCTGTGTCTCTATAATCCAATTACATCCCACAAACTCCATTTCTGAGCTCATGAGTGTTTGGGGGGACAACTAGAACTAAACCATACTGGCTACTAACATGAACACTACAAGAATGGAACAAATTCTAGTTTATGTTTTGTTCTCACTTGTATGTGGTCATAGATGTAAATTTTCCCTCTCTTTTCAAATCAAATAGGAATCACTGATGAAACCACACTCTTGGTCTCCTGTGCCCAATTCCTGGCTTTTTTCCCTGGTTTTTCTTGACTCACTAGCTGCACAGTTAAGCTCTACTGCACACTCAGTCAGTCTAAGAGCTGGCCACTGGTAGAAGCAATCTGAATTAATTTAACTAAATTATTTTTAAAAGCCTGAATTAGTCCACATGAGAATGTGTTTTTTTTTTCTCCAGAGACCACTCATTCAGTCTCTCAGACAGCCTATTTGCTTTTTCCAGCCATCTATATTACTTGGGCAAAGAAAATCAGTTTTAGCATCTACAAATTTTTCCTCTCATCTGTGCTTTTGGCACCTTCAGATAATCCAGAGTTAGCTCCAGAAGGCAAACATTTACCATCTCTCCAGTGCTGAAGGAAGAAACAGAGAGACTCTGTCCCCTTCACTATTCATCTCTTCTTTCTTATTCTGGCCCAAAATTTCTCATCTTTCTTAAATTCTAGATTTGCTGACACTTGGGTGCACTGACTTTCACTTTGTAGTGAAAATAATAGCTTCTGAGTTCACCTCCTATCAATTCATTTTCCAAGGTGTATAAGTTCTGGATCCATTGTATAACCTACAGGTCAGAACTCAGGGACTGAGTTTTCACTTTTGACTCTACCATCATCAATCAAACCACACCAGATGGTTGACTTCCCTTTCTTTCTGTGAACAAAGTGCTGGTCTGTAATGGAGATCCTAAATTGAGATGACTGTGGATTATTGCAGAGAAAGAAAAGGAAGAGCTGCTAGACAAAGTCACTGTCTTCTGTAAATTGGCTGAATACGCAGGGAGTTAATGCTGAGAAGTTGTTGCCTATTTAAAATCATTTCCTAACTCAGTCATTTTCCAAGTTCCTTGTTAAACACTAATTTTGACTGATAGTTTATGAGCAGACTGAAACCTGAAGCCCTAACATTCAGTGAATCTTAAGTTCCCTCATTAAAACTTCTTCCCTAATTTCCTTTAAATAATTAATATTTTAAAATACTGCTACATATATTGTGATGGAAAATGACATAGCTATAAATTCTACTGGCCAACCCTTTGCTCATAGATAGAATTATACACTAGCACTGAGCTATTTTCTTAATATAAAGCAATCACTTACACAGATGCAGACACTTAAATGCATTGAAGCAAGAATAAGACAAAACTTATATGGCCCAAAAATCAAATTCTAAAATACCATTTGTTTACAGAAAACCAGAATTCAGAAAGGGTGTGAAAATATGCAGAATTGACAATCATTTTAAAGAAGAAAAATATCAGCATTTCTTTTTCCTTGATCACTGTCATTTTTAGATAATGATTTGGGGGTAGTTTGAGCTTGCAAGAATGACCTAAAAGGAACATACTGAGCACTCACTGTTGATCTGGTCTCAAATATACAGCAAACCCAAACGTTTTGGAATCAGGCCATTATAATACAATGTACTGTGACTGCATCCATCTTGGCATGGTGGTATGCTTGAGGAACAGTGGCTAGGAAAGAAACTATGAATAAAGATCTATATATTTAAAATCCCAAATGGAAGAATTCTATGATCAGCCTAGGACTCTACAGCAATACAGTTATCACAGATACCACATAGTAGAGCTATGCTGGGCAGTCTTCAGCAGAGAGACCTAGTGTCAGCAAGTGGTGAAATGATATGCTGTAATTTTCTTCTTACCTTCCATTTCAGAGACAATCCATCAGTTGTTTTTTGAACTACAGGAGCGCAGTGTTCTTGGGAAGTTCATATGTGGAACTCATCCAGAAAGGGGAGGGCATTGATTTTGGCAATACTATGGGAATGTTGACCCTTGAACAAATATTTTAAAGTTGAAATAAATTGTATCAGTAGCTATAGCTATAATAATGCTGTGCAAGGCATGGAAATTCAGTAGACACTCTCACAGATTTATGAGTTCTGTAGGGTTTGGGTGATGTAGACAGAACTCAACAAGGCCATGATGATGCTCACTGTGGATTTTTACAGATGATATAGAAACTCTTTTCTATATTCTACTTATGTTTATTGGATAACAAGGATAAGGGAAAGGTTCCCAAGGTACATTTTTGAGACCCTGATTGGATCAAATTTTCTAACAAGCTTTAAAGTAGTTATGTGACTTAGGTCAAATAGAAAGAGTAGGAAAGTGCATCCTTCCAATATAGAAACATGACAAATGTGAAAAATCAAAGTCAATAACTGAATATACAAGAGATGTTGAACATAATATGCATCTGAATTGAGAAAAAGAGTTTATCAGATAATTATAGATTTGGATGAGCATCAAGGTTTTAAATGTTGCCTATAAAATAAAGCATATTTGTCTTCATCATAGTGATGTAAAGTTAAAAATAAATAAAATTTTATGTGATATATGTTTATACACATGTTCATGTACACATACATACATGTATCTGATGTAAATTGAATTGTATGGTAAATCTCTAATTTATTGACAAAGATCCATGTACCTTTAATATTTAAAACTGTTGCTGGTAAGGGGTAGCACATTTAAAAACTAAATTTTCTTGCTTTCTTTGCATCTGGGTAATATAATTCACAAGCTTGCCAGGGAATGGAAATAAAGAGACATAGAATTGCTCAAGTCAGGCAAGCTGAGGAGATAGAATTGCTTCTTTATCTCCTCTTCCTCATATTACAGTTGAATGCAAAATACCCCAGAACCCAATTTGACAACTTAATCTCAGGTTGGAAAGAGTGTAGACTTCTGAATCTTAGAGAAGAAAATTTTCTTCTGAAAATAGTCACAGGAGTAAGGAACAAACTTCCATTGTTCTTGTGTCATTATTAAAAAGGGTTAAGAATATCTTCCACAAACTTAAAAAGATATGGAAAGAAGATACTGAACCTCGCCTTTCCAGTATAAAGAATTGTAAAGAATAAAATATTTTAAAAGAACTTTACTACATATATGCTATGAGCGAGGCTCACAGCTAAACTTCTTACACAGTTAAATATTTCAGAGTTATGATACGGTTTAATGAGCCATTCGACTAGATTGTAGACTGCAAAGAAACTAATTATTTTTTAACAGAAAACTGAGGCCAGATGGAATCATCTCTCCTGATGGAAAGGAGGGAAGAAGAAAGAGAAAGATGAAAAAGAGGAAAAGCCCCAATGGCTGCACACATGTATTTATACACTTGGGAGGTTTAATGTCACATGAAAGCCCTCCATCTAAAAATATATCCATGACTTGCCTGAGGTGCTCTGTGTTCTTGAGGCTGCCCTTGCTCTGGCCACATGTGCGATCAATCTGCAGCTTCAGCCAGTCTTAACACCTCCTCCTTTTCTGCTTTGTAGTGACTAGTGATGATTGATCAACTGGAGTTGGAGGAGCTCTGTTTGGAGGACTGTGTAGATCGTTTTATTTTTGAACCATTTTCACTCTAAATAAAACTGCATGACTTAGGTTAAAGATTCTCAGACCAAAGATTTTAAATCTCACATATAGCAAATTAATCCTATACAACACATTATCCCAGAACAGTGATCAGTTACTAGTGTAGTTGACAATTGTTTATACCTCTTGTAGTTATACTTTTCTGATGAATGTTTAAAACCAAATTAAGGTGAGACCTGTATTAATCAGATTTTGCTATTTATGAAAATCAGTTAAGTTTCTTTAGGATTTACCTTGGAATCATGTATAGCACCTCCAGTTTTTCAGTCAGCATCAGCTGTGTGGGTGAATCATAGTCATTGCTTGACCAAGTTGCCTTCTGTGAAGGTTTGGGAGACCTTTTTCTCCTAGTGACTCTCCTTAGGCACACTCTACACTGTAGATCTGAATCGTCTGTGGTCCTACAATCTCCTTGATCAGGAGTTTATATAACTCACCAGAGTTGCAGAATGTTGCTGAAAATGTTCCTTCATGTCCTGGATCCTCATTTACCTCTGAGGGCTGGGGCACAATATTTGCTGTCCTCTTAACCCATCTATCTTTCTAGTTTTTGGTCTCCATACCTCAGTGACTGAGCATCCAGAAGAGATGGTTAACAACATTATATTTTTGTAATGGAGGCAGTGAACTAAACATTACTGTTTTATCTGGATATCAAGCACCTGGGAATATAAAAGAGAACCATTATTTTCCAACAACCACAGATGTCCTTGTAGTTGAACCTCCATGGAATACTAACAGGCAACAGTAATATAATTTTATACAGAAAATTTAAAGTCCAACCATACATAATATTATAGCTTGACAATCATGTTGACATTTTTGTGATGTACTTAAATTTTCATTTTGACAGAGTATAGCTCTTTTAATCAATCATTTCTATCTAATATATAAGCAGCTTTAACATAACTTTCTGACTTTTAATGGGATGTCACTCAAAAATTTGTGATATTGTCTGGACTACTTAATTTTTAGGCATCTCTAAGTATAATAGTACATATATAGCATATAGATCACATAAGACTTTTTATTGTTACTGACTGGTAATCTCATTTTGGCTTAGCATGATCCTTCTATCACAATTGATTGGAGCAGAATAGAAAGGCTAATGTCTGATTCTGAAAGAAAAGGTATGTCACCATAAACAGTCTCAGTTTTACATTTTAGAAGACAGTACACCTGGAAGGCATGAATACATTTAACAATTAATTATCATACCCATGTGAAAAACCTTCTAAGAAACTAATTCCTTTGTCTATTAAATTGAGCTATATTAAATGTAAATAGAGAATAATAAAATATTTTAAGACAGTGTTACAGTTTAAATATGAAGTGCTCCCAGACACTCATGTTTTAAGGGATGACCCCCAATCCATCAATGTTTACAGCATAAGCCTAGAAGAATAAATAAAGCAAGGGGACTTTAACCTCATCAATCAGATTAACCCATCAATCAGTTCAAGGTTCAATGCACTATTAGGTAGTATTGCTCTTTGTGGAGAACAGGTCCCTGGTTTTATGCTTTTGAGAGATAAGCTGGTATCTAGCTCCTTTCTCCCTTCGTGTGCATCTTGCTATTTCTGTTTCCTGGGTGCCATGAGGTAAGCAGCTTTCCTCAATAAGATACTTCCATCATGATGTTTTTGTTATGGAATCAGGAGACTGTGGACTAATACACTTGGAAGCATGAACCAAAATCAACCTTGCCTCTTTTAAGGTGCATATATCAAGTGTGTTGTCCCAGCAATCAGAAAATTTCAAACATGGGACTGGGAACAAAGTGACTAACACATGGTAAAACATACATGGAGACTATACAGCCATGTTAATTATATGGACAGGATTTATATACATGTAAAGGAAATATTTACATGTATAAAACATGTACACACAGCAGGATCGATAAATGAAGCATATTTTTAAAATTGTGTTCTTGGAAAAATAATTATATGTGGCAATACGCAGAGTATTCTCCCATTTCCAATCTCTCATTCCATGGTAAGACTCTACCATGCTTCATTTATTCTGTTGGTAGCAACTCTACACTGGGGTCCTGATAGAAGAGCTAGGGATTATCAACCAAATCAGCAGCTATATTTCAGGCATTCTGGTGTTTCCAGTTTCCTTTACACTCTTTGTCACAAGAAAGAAAAACAGACAATTTGTAAATTAATGGAATGTTTCTCTGTTAAAACTGGACATAGAGTTTTGTTTGTCTTCAGTTCCCAGGGTTAGGATTATTTTAGATTCTCCTTTACAAATAAACAGCAGTCAGTCAACTTCATAAAGACTGATGACACCATTCCCAAAACAATCTGTAGTAAGCATTATAATTCTCCCAGATCATGCATTTGGCTCAGAAAACTGTTTTTGAAAACTTCAACAGAATGAAGCTGACTGTGTTAGAGGAGGTTCCCTTTCCTCTGTAGCTGTCTGAATTTTTAAATCTAACAGCCCAATCCATTTTGCAAGAATGACGGAGAAGCTTGCTGGGAAGATAAATGAAGTTCCCTGAATGTTAAAATACTTTATGTAGTCGGACTTGCTAGAATTTTCGCTCTCACAGAATTAGCATAGACCATATGATCTCTCAATATGTGCACAATTTAGCTTTAGTTGAAGAACAGCAGCCCAATTTTTAAAAAATTTCTTTTCATTTCTTGTATATGTTCCCAATGATCACTTTATCATATTAGCACAAACTTGCAATTTAAAACACACAAATTTATCATCTTATGTTTTAGAGGACTCAAGTCCTAGATAGGTCTCTGTATTGGCAGGACCAACTCCTTTCTGGAGTGTTTAAAAGCTAATTGATTTGCTTGCACTTGTACTTTTGAAAGATACTCATGTTCTTTGGCCCATGTTTCATTTCCACCTTTAAAGCCAGCAATGGTCAGAAAAGCCTTTCTCACAGTGTATCACTCTGACCTGAGACCTTCTACCTGCCTTTCCCACATCTCAGTGTTCTTGTGTTTATATTTGGTCCATTTGGATAATCAGAATGTGTTCCCTTAGTAAAGCCATTTGATTAGCAACCTTAATTCTATCCACAACAATAACTCTGCTTTTTAATATAACACAATATGTTCACAGGTTCCAGGGATTAGAACATGGATATCTTTGGAGGCCATTATTCTGCCCACAAAATTCTTGTTGTCAAATAAAATTATGCAAGTTGTTTCATTTTCCCTCTGGTTGAAATCTCAGGCAGGCTACGTGGATTTTTCCCGTTACTTTATAATTTAGTTTTTAGATATACATTTTCAAAATTATAAACTGATCTTCTCAGCATTCCCAGCTTCTCCATTCCTTCCATTGAGGACTGCCATAAACCTAGAAATCTGGAGTGGGAAGAGTCAGGTATGTGGTTAACATCAATTTGCTTCTTTATTGCCTCCTTCCCACATCAACAGCTGCTGCTTCTCACCTATCCTGCAGGAAGGCACCATATTGTCAACTTGGAGAGTTCAGTGGAGTCATTAGGCCTGGCTGTTTCACAGGGTGCCTGGGGAGAGGAGCCTCCTTGAATATCTCCACTGGAAGCTTCCACCTATAATTCCATTGTTGTGGTCAGTTCTCTCTCACAAGTAACAGCATCCCTCACAGAACTAGAGCTTATGCATTCTTCCTCCCAGCTGGAAGTATAAGTGCCCTCTAGGTCATCAAACTGGGTTGCTAAGCCAGGCTAGCCCACTTCCATAATAGAAATGCAGTTGGCTTCCAATGCTGTCCTTGGGACCAACCTGTTAGTTTTGTGACATGTGGACCTTTCACATGTGACTCAACACATTCAAGTTTAGCAAACTCCCAGGAGCGTGGAGCTTGTTGAATCATTCCACAAGGTGCCTTAAACTTCTTTCCACTGGCTAGAGAAAGATGAAAGAACCATTCTTTGGGAGAAATGAAACAGATAGCAATAAAAGACACCAAAATGCATCTATCCCTTTTTCTTCTTTCTTAATATATTTGACTTCTTGATATGCAGTCTGAAAATGGAGAGTAGGTGAGCAGCCTTTGTTTTGCAATATTTCCAGAGATTGTGAACAAGCAGTTCAGGACCCATGCCTAGATTTAAGGGACTGGTTTTAGCACCCATTGAAATGCCTAAAACTTTTGATGTTTCAGTGTGAAGTGAGACATAGCTAGCTTTTGATGACATCATTTGTATTTTACATGAATAACAGAGCACGTTATACAAATTGCTGTGGCACTGACACTGATAGTGTAGAGAACCACACACATTCCTAGGATCGATTTTGAATCCATTGGGAAAACAAAAATCTTATTTCTTTTCAGATGCACAACTCTCTGGGCTTCCATTTGCTGCTCTGTCCTGTCCACTTCCCGCTCTCTTCTTTCTCAGTGGCTGCTCTATGGTGCCTGTGATTTGTCGGCCTCCTGATAAATGTGGGAATTTCTTGAACTCTGGTACCCTCTTTTTCTTTGCCTTACTAGGCAATGTCTCACACTCATTATTTCAACAGCAGAAGATCTCAGCCTGTCCAGCCCTGTGCGCCCTTATCTATATTGGCTTCATCATTTCACCTTCTTCATAGCTTCCAAACTCGGGATACAGTTAGCTACATTCTTTAACTCTCATATCTAGTTAACCAATAGATTGACTTAGCCCCTACATCATGTCATGTAGTTTTCTCCTTCCCATCTCTATTCCTTGTCATTAATACTCTGTCTTCTGCAATAACTCTCCAATGTCCCACTGATAGTCAACATCCCCTCTAAATCATCCATATCTCTTCTGGTCATCATTCAAAAACACAGATATGATCATTAAACCTGCTTAGTTAAGCTGGTGCTAGTGTGATAATGAATTTTGGTGCCAACCTGAGTAGTAAACAGCTAGCAGATTGGTTTAGCACACTTCTGGGTGTGTCTAGATGGTGTTGTCTGAATAACTGACTTATTGAAAAGAGCAGACTTATCTTTATGAAAAGAGAAGACTTATTGTAAGGAGGCACCAACTAATAAGCTTATAGCCTGCATGGAATAAAAAGGGGAAGAAGGAAGTCTTCCTTTTGCTGCTTTGAAGGGGATCTGGTCTTCTTCATTGCTTTTGGACATGTATCTCCAGGCTGCACATTTGGGATTTAAATGTACAATGTACATTCCTCAACCTTCCAACCAACTGCTTTTGGTTTCACAGTATGGATTTGCACAAAACTTTGCAGTCATCTCTAGACCTACTACTTTTGACTGGCTTGTCCTCCTCTCTAGAGTGTAGGTTGCCCTTTTAGATTCTTCCAACCTTGACACTGAAGCTCTGCAAGAGACCTACCTTGTAAATTCATATATATCATATGAAATATTATAAATATACATATATATACTTTTCCTGTAATAGTACATATATTCTGATCCCTATCTATATATTATATATATTCTGAACCCTAACAGAGCTGGTTTTCTATTTTCTTTAATAATAACAAATTATTTGATATAGTGTTCAGATTCTTTCTCAGGTTAAACCTGAAATATGTTACTAGTATCTTTCATCAGTACTTTCACTAGTACTCTTTATCAGCACTGCACTATTATGCAACTGACTCCTTTGCTTTATTTCCCACCAATCTTTGAACAAAAAGCTGGCCCACAAAGATAGGTGTGATGCTGCATACCTGTAATCCCAGCACTGAGGTAGAGTGAAGAAAGATACTTTAAATTTGAGCTCTGCCAGGGCAATTTTGTGACTTAACAAGAACTTGTCACAAAATAAAAAATAAGAACAAGTCTAGGAATGTAGTTCATTGTGAAAGCCATGGGTTCAATCTGCAATAATAGCATTACAATAATAAAATATATCAAATATTATAATTACTTCAGACTTTATACTATTCCCTCCATGTGGATTGTCTTACTAACTCACTGATAATGAGCAAGGATACTACCCACAGATACTATTTTAATATCCTGTCACTTCTTAGGTTAATCAATCTTCGCTAATCCCCTTAGTCAAGTGGCATAACTACTTTTTAATTTATAAATTGAAACAAGAAAACTCATTCATGATGAGATAAAGCACCTTACACAAAGTCTCAGGGCTTGCAGACATTTACTATTACAAATAAGAGTTTTCCTTTCATTTCATTTAATTACTAAAGTGGTATTACATATATTTCCCAGAAAATTAGGATTTATAAAGTCTGTCTCCAAATTTTTGCTACATCTATAATAAAGTGCTCTTCTCACCTAAGGATAAAATACAAGCTTTACTGTTAGACTGAGATCAGGGGTCTCTGACATAGTACACCATTATTTTCTTTCTGATGCTTTTATTAGGTTGGTCAAATAGTATTGCTAAACAGGAGTGGGTTATACATTCTATGAAAAGACAGCATGGCCACAGTCAGTTTTGCAATGGGGCTTAAAGAATAACTGAAGTGTGAATCTGTAGCATGCAATTGGCATGATAGAATCACATTTAACATATAACATTTGCCAAGACAAATACAACACAACATGCAGAGTATGGACTCTACACACACAGTTTCCAATCTCTAGTTAATAGTTCAGATATTCAAATCTGAGAAATTATTCACAGCAACTGATTTCACTTTCACCTTCTTTTTATGAGTAAAACAGTGGGTTATGAATAAAGATGTTTGGGACACCCTGGGATGGAGGCATTTTCTGCCCCCAGCCTGGGAGCTTGTTCTTGCTTCTTCCACCACATTGAGAGAGGGTATCGAGTCAGAGCCACTCAAATGGAATGCAAGCACATTATTTTTCAAGACAGGTTTTTCTGTGACTGAAGATGATGTTTGAACTGTGTCAAAGATCAAAAGAGTAAAGTAAATCATTGTTCAGTTATTTCATTATTTGAAATAAAAAGGTCCAATTTCAACACTAACAACCTTACTTTTATTCTTTGCCCAAAATTGAAGTAACATAGCTGGTCAAAACTTCATAAGCCAATTGTGAATGTCATCTTGGAGACAGTAGATCACTTGAAAGTGTTAGGAAAGGCTGTTTTCCAATGTTACTATTATAAAATTATATTACCAAAGGCCAATGGTTATTTGCACTTCAGTGAGACAGGCAAAAATCACTGGCAGGTATCATGGGATTTCTAGTGAAAATTTCAGATCAGAGATACTTAGCATAGTTCTGTGAAGAATGATGAATCTGGGCAGCAGCCATAACTCTACAATGATTTGAGTGGGGAAAAGTGAAATTTCCCATCACACCACAATTAGACTGCAACTACCCCCATACAAAATGTGGCTTTCGAGAAGCCCTGCCTCTGTTTATGGAACCTTTGTTCTGGAGTCTTTTGTGCTTAAGTCTCAGTCACTTTGAACATTTTTCTCACCTTCCAGAAACAGTCTGCATCTGTCTCCATCTGTTCTAGCTACCTTAACTAATTACCATAGTCTGGGTGGCTTATAAAAATAAAGCTTTATTTTTCACACACTTCTGGAAGATAGAAATTTGAAAATCAGGAGACCTAGTGTTTTGAGGACCTGTTTCTTGTTTATAGACAATTGTTATCTTTTTGTGACCTCACATTTAGAAGTGATAAGGGACCTCTCTGTGACTTTTTTGAAATTTATTTTATTAATTAATTGTATCGGATACATTTTAAAAATACATAATGATCACATTCATCTAGGGGAACTTGTACCTATACATGATTTATCTGTATTCTTTTTTCTCTATTCTCCTCCCCTCCCTTCAACCTCTTTCTTCACCTTATTTACAAAAGTTTTGTCTCAATTTTTCTTTCTTATCCTTTCTTCCTTTTCTTTTTGGAGATAAAAGTATCTATGCTGATAGTGTTGCCAGCTGGGACATTTGCCTCATTCTTAAAAGTGTGTCCAACTTATTTAAGTGTTTTTTTCTTTTTGATTTATGGGAATGTGATTCTCAAAACAATACGTTTTATGTATTAAGGAGGATATATAATAGAGTTGTGCTAAATCCACCTATCTTGCATTCAGGAATCTGAAAATTTCTGTTTGTAAAATACAGTATTGTTTTTCAGCCTGATTGACACTGAATAGCATGGAAAAAGGATTTATTGACACAATTTTAACATACTATGGAAATGATCCCTGAAACTATAGCCTTATTGACACAATTTTAAAATTTTCAAGTCATTTTAAAAAACCAAATAAATCTTTTTCTCATTTTTTTTTACTTGAGAAAACTTCTCTGTTTTCATCACAAAAAACAATGGAGAAATCCAATTTTTTAAAATGTATAATACATGGAAATATGGTGAGTCCTACAGCATACTACATTCCGGAAATAACCCTGAACTTTATGCAATGAAAAAGCATGTTGCAAAATCCCTTGTGAGATGGCAAAAGAAAACAGATCTAGTCAGAACTGAAGAGGAAATACTGCTTAATCAAATGCTGAGAGTAAAGGGATAAATTCAATCTATAAACCATAACAGGGCAGCATGATAAAGCTAGGTTTTAATCCTATTACATGAAAAGATGGTGCATGCTAAGCTGGAAATTATTGCAATTACCTATACTGGTGATTTACAGGATGGTGGAGGAAAAAATAATGAAATCAATTTCTCTCTCACTTGCACTGGAGGATTTCTTAGGTGTTTAAAGATTAGAAGATTAGAGCAGAAGAATTTAATGCTTAAAAATACTGCACAAACATTAAGAAATCTAATAAAATAGAGCAAGATAGGGAGAGGAGAATAAAGATAAAGACTTAGGGAGTATTGTTAATGATAACCTCTCATGGAAGAATTTCTTAAGCCAATCCTTATCTTTTTTCTCTATAGCTCCCTTTTCCCCTCCAGCTCTTCACTTACTGGAGTATGTAGCATCCTAAATCTAATAAAAATATAATATGGATAATGCCTTTTAACACCCAGCATCCAATGAATTGAGAAGTTTATCTTTTTCTTACTTTGCTTCTTTTATAGTGATGTATGAATATAAATAAATCTATATGCATTTATCATTAGATCAATTTATATACTTTAAAATACAGTAATTCTTTGTCAGGTAGAAATTAAAAGTACTCCTTTTGTTAAATATATCTGAGTTGGAAGGGAAACAAGTGGTTACCAACAGATAATCATTCTTCACTGTCTGTTTTAATTGTTCACATTCTAAGATAAATATTTCCAAGTCCTGATTCTCTCTTTTGTCCTAATAGTTTTTCACTCAGAACTTCAAAACTGTACCTGTACACCCCTCTTAGTCTCTTTGCTCCAGCGCCTTTACTTATAACTGCCTTTCCTAATACTGATTCTCTTCATCCTTGATATTTTTCTTCCTGAAGACTTGAGCCCTTTGAATCTGCCTCGATGCAGTCCTTTCTCTTTCCTGCTCTCTTGCTCTCCTTTGCTCACTCATTGCCTGCATTCACTATCTCCTGGAAAAGTCCCCTTCAGGGCAGCAAGCACTTCCATTTATGGCAACTGTTTCCTCCCAGTAAGAGCCTTCCATGGGCTTTACTTCAGATGTACTAGAAGAAGTGCAGTACAGTAGGTACTTTCTTAATTAGTCTCCTATCTCAGCTTACTTAGGAGCAATTGCAGCCAACCCTGAATCTGGTTGAACAGTTAAAGAAGGATTGATAACCTACCTCTGAAATTTTTCTTGTAAACCGCACCTACATCTAATTAAGACTCTATGCTGGATTCCAAGTGACTACTGATTTTTTGAAGTAACCAATCTGATAACTTACCAGTGTACCACACTGCCAGTTAAATGAGAAGTTCTCCCTTTTAAAGAGAGTTGCTTGTGAGGGATGATGGGGTCCTATTCACTGAACTGGACCTTTTTACCACCATCTGGGTAGGAGGCTGCACCAAATGTCCTCAGTTACCCAGCAACTACCACTACTATCTCCCTTTATATGCTACAAATTTTCAAATTACGTGACTATGATGGTTACTTCTAAGTGCCAACTTGACAGACTTGAGAGGTTAGTGAGTCACACGTCTGACCCAATCTGTCTGAGTGGGTCATGGCTGTGTGACCTTGGGGACAATATCTGGTCCCTGACCCTTTCCTCTCAGGCTCTTGCATTTGCTCTGCTTTCTGACTGCCAGGACCTGGGCACCTCTGTCATAATGTATCTGCCTGACAGCTACTGAGCATGGACTAAAACTGTGAATCAAATAAACCTTCTCTCTTCCCAATTGTGTATTTCAAGTATTTTGTTCCAGCAGTAGAAAGGTGACTAACTCAGTGGTCAAGCAGGATCAAAGAACTGATAAGGTGAGATTATTTTGTAGCTATTTTTTATTGTTTTGCTATTTTCTGTGTAGAGGCAAAGACTAAAGATTTTTCCCCCTTTTTGTTTTTATGGACTATTTGTTTGGATCACATCTGTCTAACCCATCCCAAGAGACTTCATTAAGGTCTGATTTAGTAATAGTAGAAATCGAGGAAATTTGAAACTTAAATATAACAGCTATCTGTCATGAGTGTTTTTTCAAAAGATACTTCTCACTAATCAGAATATCTCCTTCCCTAACTTCTAGACAGTAATTAGAATCAGCCTCTGTATCAACTGTTTTGCCATTGCCTTCTCATTTCAGGTCATTTCATCTGAACCTGTGAAATTCTAAAACAGCCTCAGGGCTCCAAAGTCAAAATCTGATACTGTAGGCAGATAACTGGAGCATCACTCACTTGATCACATATAATTGCAAAAAAGATTATTTTCATAATTATCAAAGGCTGTTCAATCCATCAAAAATTATTTTATGCTTAAGAAGGGAAAAATGCATACTTTCATTTTAGCAGATGTGAAATACTTTTTATTTTATTTTATTTATTTTAAAGGGGAAAAACCCCCAGAAAAATCAGGAAGCAAACAAATCAAAAGAACAACAAAAGCAAAATGACAAGAACAACAATGAAAAGACAACAGCAACATAGTATTTCAGAACAAGATGATAGGAATTTAATAATGGTTGTTATGTTGCATATTATTATCTTCAAAATAGTTGCTTGGATTACTAGTTACAAAAATGAAAACAATGAAACAGAACAAAATACTGGATTTCAAAAACAAGACAGAAGGAAATCTCCCACAGTTGCTGTATTGCATATTGTTATCCTCCAAATAAATGCTCAGACTACCAGCTTTATGCTGGCCAAGTCAATCAAACAATGCAAGCATTAAGTTGTTATTATTGTTTGTTTTTACGTTAGTTGTTGTTCTTCTGAATCAGCTGGTTGCTTACCAGGGCAGGCGAGACCGAGGGGAGGGGCATGTTGCTTTTCCAATCTCCCAGTCTGTGTGCTGGCTCACAGGAAAGCATGCATTGGTTTCTTGATTTTTCTCCTTCTCCTCCTGACCTTATGGTTGCCACTTGCTCACAGAAGATGTACATTGATTTCTTGATTCTTCTTCTATCCTGTTCGGCTGATGCTGGTATCAACAATCTGTTTTTTAAAGAGAAAATTCATTTATGAATATTGTTATGAGTGTTTAGAAACAAAACTAAATTGCCCTGTTATTTTCAGGGTAAAATTCTTTCCTGACAATTTCTCAGGGATCCATAGTCCCTCATTATACTAATTTTATTTCCATTCCTAGAACAAGGATGAAGAAGGAAATTGCTGGGCTCTGGAAGTCTGGACTTGGAATTAAACCAGTATGTCAGCTCTAAGGAGAAACTAAATTGTGTATCCAGAGTAGAAATAAATAAAACATCACTGTTGATACAGCTCAGTGGCATAGTGCCTGCCTGGCATGCATAAGGTCCTAAGTATGAGTTCTGGTATCAAAAAAAAAATATATATATATATATAAAATCCACTACATCAAACAGATTAATCAAACCATTGGTCTGAAGGGGGATGAGGAGAGACACAATACCTGGCCAGATAATGGGTGAGAACAGAATTGTTTTGGAGACTGGCAGGTGGCAGAGGCCAGCTCCATTGTGAGGGTCTACAGCCACTGTCAGGTCTGGCATCCAAATGTCTTGGAAGATGGTCTTTCCTCTACTTTGACTCGAAGTTTGAGACATGGTTCAGAGTGGAGTAGAAAATCAAGAAGCTAATTCTAGCTTCCAAATACACTTGGGATGCTTGCTAGCATGCATACATTTGAGGATTCTAGGACTGTTTGAAAGTGGGCAGAAAGACTTGCAGCCTAGATCAAGCTTGGAAAAAAATGTGGAGGTACTTCTGTTTTACTACATAGATGTTATTTGCCCACCTCTCATTTCTACTCTGGATTAATATTTTTACCTTTGTTAAACTTTAATCTTGTTACTTAGCAATTTATAATTAATTAGCTTGCAAAAGCAAACATGCTATACCCTATCCCCAATACTTCCTGTTCTATTTATATTGATTCTTTTTGTGGATAGGAATAAAAAATGATTTTATTGTTTCTTAGATGTTTCTTGCTTGAGCAAACTCTGCACAGCTTTTGCCAGTTTTCTTTAGGCAATCTAACTCCCGTTTATGTCCATTTATACTATTTTTATAAAGTTTTTTAAAGCTTTTATTCTTTTCTTAGTTGACCAGATTTTCTGTCTTTCTTTTTAACGTAGTTACGTAGTGTTTTTTATCCTCTGTTGATCTAATACAATAGAGTGGCCCATTCCTAGCTAACCTTCCCATGAAATTTATTTGATTATATTTGGCCCATTTTCCTTTGATATTAACTATTCTTTGCCCATGCTTATCATAAATCCCTGTGCAAGGCAGAGGGGGGTCAGG